>JAQIXG010000473.1:0-32125 GCA_034700105.1 Oconnorella tubifera
AATTTCTATAAATAAGGTCAGAAATGTTTGCTAGCAAACATAATTACAAATCTTTGTTTCTTGCATACCGGCATTAGACAGCAAAATGAGAATATACCATTACAATAGCGCAGATTGTTTATTGCAAAGCAATTGAATCTACTTCTTAAAGAAGTTTATAAAAGATCGGTGTTCAAGATAAAGAAAATTTAATGAAATATAACATATTTGCCAACTTGTATATAAACGTCCTTTAACTAACTATAATAATTATCGAAAATAGAAAATCAATTGAAATGCTATTCAATGATATCGTTTCAACAATTAATTTATTATTTATTATAGGCAAAAATTTATGATTAGTACAAGTTTAGCCTCAATAGAAATATTAATATATCGTAGTCATAATTAACAAGCATTGACTTATCGCAGTCATAATTAACAAGCATTGACTTTTAATTTCACTTAAGGGTTGTCAATAAATCAGAAACGGTAATTTTCGTGTCAATGCAGAGATAATCAAATTATTTATGCGACAATGTGAACTTGTAAAAGTGATAAAAATGTAGTCAACAATTTAGCTGAACATTTTTGTGGGGTCTGTTTTCAACTTTAGAGTTTAAAACTTATAGGACCGTGCATTGTTGTTTTCGTAATCGTTGACTTTTCAGAACTGTTTTTATCTCATAATAAAAAGGCTTATTCTTGCAACTTAATCATCCGCACTGTCTTTCAGTTATTATGCACTTTCCCTGAACCCAGAAATTTTTACATAAAGCATAGTAACCTAGTCTTCCTATTATAATACACGAAATCTATTTTCAAATATTACAACATTAATTTCTAAAGTCATACATTGAAATAACATCGTCAATTTTTTATCAGATATTCTAGAGTTTTGAAAATGGAAGGGAAATCATGATTGCTATAAAAATTTCTGTATTTAAATATAATGTAAGCCTATAGGCCTACCTACGGTCTATTAAGCGAAATAGTGGCAATAATTTAAGAGGATGTTTAAAATTTAACTTATAACCAAAGTCGTAATACTGATAAAATACTGTAATTGTAAGTCAATGACTAAATTCGCACGATTAGTAGGCCTAATTAAAAAATTATGCTCAATTAAATTACATTTTGAATATAATCAATAATACAAATATTTTTATAAGGTAGGCCTCTATAAATTAACATTAAAGAGTAAATCATTCCGAGTCAGTGCAACACAATTTGCCAGGGCATCAGAAAATATAGACCAAAAATACAAAAAGAGACTCTAGCATTTAGACATAATCTCATTTGAAACGCAGAAAATTAAAGTTCATGAATCTCCAAGCCAAAGTTTTAAAGATTGATTGTTCACGGTAGCCGTTAGTATTTGTTTAGTTGAAGTTTGGTATAAAAGTCTTTCTATGAAAGTTTGAAATTCAGGTCTACATAGTACTATCTGGGACTACTACTTGACGTGCGATAATAAACAATTTCAATATAATTTTCATTCAAACTGAAAATGTTGGATTACAATTGATGTATAATTAACTTTCATTAGTCATTTTTCAACCAAATGTTATATTTTCTGTAGTTCTCTGTGCGCATTCTACACCTTAAGGCCGGTTCACATTGGCAGACATTTTGCACAAGCTCCTCGTGAAATTTTCACGCGTGCGCACGCGTGAAAATTTTACGAGGAGCTCGTGCAAAATGTCGGTCAATGTGAATCGGCCTTTAAGGAAAACATGTGAGAGCAAAACAATATCTCCCCTCATATAAAGTTTTTAAAACTATTTTGGTGTGCTACAATGGTTACATAATATAAGAAATATCTGAGCATTAATTTAACTCGAATACTATATGTTACGCTCTGAATGAATATTAATGAATATTAATTAGCTTATAATACAAGATATTGTCTCATTAGTTTGCCTTATTTAATATAGGCTATAATAGGCTATATTATTTCAAAGTTTAATACTAACAATTTCAACTTTTGTAAAAAAAATGTAACCTATAGATGTCTTCATGCATGCATGGGCTTCAATTCTGTATAGAACATCTCTTTCAATTTCTGTCTATTGAATTTAACGTTTTGGAAGTAAGCCTATATTCATGTTTAATCTATCGTATGCTATTAATTTTTACAAACGTTTTTGTAAATTATTCGCTCTATTATAAAAAAATATTCAAATATTGTAGCTCTTCTCGCTTATAAAATTGGATCAAAGTTCTCAAACGAATGTTATGATTTCAAAACTTGTCTCAAAATGCAGTGCGTACCATACCACAATTAATTAACTCAAGAATGCAAAGACGCAAATAACTGGAATTGCGTAACTTTAACTAGCAAATTGGCTCTATGATATTATTACCAGATCATATTTAAAAAGTTTAATATTGAGTAAATATTCTTTACTTGCTTACCTGCGTTCAATTTGAGTGATAACCGCTGAATAATAAGTATAGTTGATATTGCCGAATATGGTATAAGCAGAAATTGTGGCCGTAAATGACCAGATGGTCGCAAAGGGCTGCAAACGATCCGGCCTCCAGCCCAACACTCCGCACTGGGTCTCAATCGAACTCTCTTCTTCTTCATTCTTTGTGACGTTATTATCTTTGACGTCACCAGTGGTGGTGGTCGTCTTGACATCATTGTTCTGGATAAAGTGGTTCATTTCTTGCTGTTCCTTTTCCTCATGATCTTCCATTTTAGTTTCTAAACAAATTCTAGTCTAGAAGATATAACTGTATATATGCTAATTAATTACTTAATTTAATATATACTATTTTTTGAAAGTTTGATAATGTTTATTAAATAATTGAGAATAAGGCTTATTTATAGGTTTCGCTTGTTTCACTACTAAATTCAGATCAATGAACTTACTTTAGCCCATCATTAGATTAACGAACCTTGTATACTCATGCGCAACTTAGCATCTGGCTAAAATATAGCTACTATGGCTAATTTATAATCTTATTGATGTAAATAAGTTACCAAATGAAAAACAGATAAAAATTTCAACTTAATCTTAGTCTTAGATTAGACTAAATTATAGCAAATTAATTATATTATTAATCAAAATCTTAAATATAAAATTCTTATTTTTTGTTTCTAATCTTACCGGTAATTAAAGTTAGTTAAATTAAACAAGTATCCTAATATAATAATTATTAAGTTTTATGAAAATTTAACTTATAACACAAATAAAAATGTAAAATTTTGCTAACATATTTATTATAACATATACATCAACCGCGAATGCTTTGTGCATTGTTTGAAAAGAGCTTTACATATTATAATAGATTGATTCACATTGGCTTAATGTGGCACTAATAATGGCTTATGCCCGATTCCTACGAAGGATAAATTATCTCTACGAGTATACGACTGTTGTAATAACTAGATCTTCATTTGCAATTTATGCTTTCATTTGATACAGTTTTTAAATTAATTGTTTCAGTAAAATTTAATATTCAGTCACTCGCCTATATTCGTTGTACGAAAGCTGAAGTCATGAAGATAAGATTATGAAACTAGTTCTGATTATTGAATTTATTTAGTATCGCCTTTATATTATCATAATCTAGTATTTTAGCATTATAATTATAATTAGTAACTATACCCAATGTAGGGTCCTATCCTAAGATTATGTTCTGTTTATTTTATTGTTTCCCTTTTTGTTATCAGACATAATTCATATTATCCCGTTGATAAGCACTTTATACTTCGACAAAGTTCTTAGATTAATCGTCTATATTTATAATCATATAATATAAATATATTTTTTGTGAATTAGACAGTTTTAATGAGACATACAGTACATGTCTAGTGCCTAAACAATCACTAAGCATCGCGTCGCTGAGATAATCGCTTAAATATTCTCATTAAAATGCATATGTAAATCGAACTTTATTTTATAGCAACGGCTTAGCGATCAAGAGTGGCATCACTAATAAGGATTATCTTTTAAATTTTACAGCTAAAACTTTACAACAAGATCAAATGTCACACTGATCAAGATAAGCATCCAATAAACAGATAATTCAAACGGTCTGCACAGTAAATAATCTATGATTATTAAAATAGATACATCAACGAGTGCATATGTCCTAATTTTTAAACCTCAATCAAGAAATTGGACCAATTCGGCTGAATGCTTCAAATCTGTTAATGTAAAACAATATGTTGGCTGTGTTCAATGTCCAGGAAAGGACATTCTCGTAAAGTTGCAAGCTTGGTCTAGTTTTGATATACAACATACAAATAAGATTTTGCTGAGTAATGACAAGAAATCAATTTCTAAAGATACGACGAGGCCAAATTAGGCTATAATTAAAACGTCAAGAGTTCAATACATAAAAACAATTATAATTATAAGATGCTGTTAATAATAATATTATTAGCGTATACTAACTATTATAGCGATAATACCGTATACCGCTGTTAGGCCTAACGTTAATAATATAAGTTATATATTATAATATCAAAAAGATCAAATGAATTTGAGAAATAACTGAATAATTAACTAAATTTAATTGTAATGAAAAGATATTAGCGCGCATACTAAAAGCACAAGTTTTGACACTAAAATTGCAATATCTAACTTCTCACAATTCGTAAATGCTTAAAATATAGATTAGACGCTTTCATAATAAAGGATAAAAACTTCACAAAGAAATGAAAGACTATCAACAGTTTTTCTCATTATGTTCCTTTCATCTTACATCTCTAGAAATCAAACTGTAGACCAATAATATTAGCCCAGTTCTTTATACTGATCTTCCTTGTCTTTTTTCCAGCAAATTTATTATATGTCCTCGTGCCTTTCGTGCAGTAATCAGGCACATTGAAAACTGAAGGGTCAGAAATTGAAGTCTGGATCTCAAAGTAGTAGTCGGACTGAAGAACAGGTTTGCCATCTATTGATCCAGAGGATATTCCCAAGGCCGGGGCACAATCTGACGTCACTAGGCGTTCGTAATGAAGGTCAGGCGTCTCTACTGGTCTTGGCATCCACATAAAAGAATACAGCGGAAGATTAGCACCACCTGGTACAATAAGAAATTGCGATTACTTATTGTTCAAAATATTTTTCCAAAATTACATGATACTGTTGTTAATCTTTTCCAGTGATAGGAAAAAATTTGAATATTAAATCTGTAAATAGCTGTTTTAATGCTTGTGTGTTCGAAACAAATTGACCAAAATGATTATAAATGTGATATAATATTAAACAAATAGCTAAATTCTTACCTTTCGGTATTCCCAGAGTAAACACACCAGCATAAAACGCATCATCCGGTATACACCGTGCAGTTAGATTATCAAAAGTTTCATTTACAAGCGCAAAATGCATGCAAGTTTTTGCATCTTTATCAAACTGATAAAAATCTCCACTTTTAGTAGCAGGATCCAATTGCACAATCTGAGAATACTTCACTGTTTTGTTCTTGCTTGTTATCTCAACATCAGACGCCAGTTTTGACTTGGTACTATCCTCGAAAAGCGATATTTTGAAATAAGCGTCCTTGATCGAAGGAAAGCCATACATTGTACCTTGTAAAACGTCTGGAAAGCAACATGGTTTCTGTTTGATTTCTTGCTTGTTGGGTTGTGAAGATTGGTGAAGGGCTCTGGCTCTACCGTATGATAACCAGTCAATATGGGAGGATGACTGGAAGAGCAGGGAGTCAGAGTTTGAGGTTAAGATCGGGTTAATGATGCTTGTGAAGATTAAGAGAAGAGGGATGAATGATTTCATTGTGTTAGTCAATTTGTTTTCAGATCTGATAATATTTTGAATTGACAAGTTAACGTAGTGATTATATATTGTAATTACGGGGTAAAAATTCTTCATAATAATCGTATATTCATTTCAATGCTCGTTAAGTATAATCAATTTTATTCACGTATTATTATTCGTATGATTATATAGTAGCGCCTATAGATACTATAGAATATAATATATATTCTATGATCTATCATTTATATAAACATAATATTATGCATGCAAAAGTCGTAGAGTTCAGTTAATTAAGTTTTCTGACGATTCTTAAAATTTAAATAAATCTGATCTCAATTTAATTTTTATTGCAATGAGTTGATTTATATTTAAACTGTAAGCCCATATAACCATCTCGCTAAATGAAATTGTTATGCAAATTAATTCAGTTAAAAACACTTCATCCTACTGTAGCAGTCCTGTCAATACATTAGATGTATAAAACAATATCATAACAGGCTTAATAACAATTTTGAGGCCGATTAAATTTCGCCTTACTTATTACAACCAAATAATGCAGATTTATTGTGATAATTATTTCCTTACCTGTTTATTACCATGCAACAGAGAACTAATACTCTATGCTTGCAGGTTTTTTTATATCTCGCTTTGTTGAAGTCATTAGACCATGAATATTAAAAGCATCTAGCAAACACGCCGTTTATTTCTCATATTCTGTAGCAATGGGTGCAATCATAAGTCGAGATAAAAAGCGTAATACTAAGTGTTATTGAAGTGATGGCTGAATAATAAGAGAGAAAAAAATTAATAAGATAAATTGATTTACATTATTGAAGTTATAAGTTGATTATATCAGATAATAAATTCATTTAGGCTAAAAATGGAGAAACGCGCGAAGCGTAATTTTATGAGAGTCCATTTATCAGAGCATTTAGAATCATTAAGATAGCAATTGAAAGCGCATGACATTATACAGTATATTGTCCTAAAATAATAATAGACAAATTTAGTCTTTGCAATAGTTTATCAGTGATTTGCAGATTTGCAGACTGTGAAAACGCACCCTCAATAACAACAATGTCCCTGGTACCGCCAAAACATTGACACGTTGAATGACAATGTCAAGAATTTGTAATAATATAGAGTAGAGAGGCAATTAGACTTGGCATAGTCTGAGATTTTTTAGAGATCCGGCTTTCATTATCCGCGGAAGATCCCACGTTAATTCTCAAAGTCTATACATCTATATAAAGTCTATAATATTATATTGCTATCCGAGAAAAAATGCATATCCCAGTAGCAGTAACAATTCTCAATATTTTAAGCGTTCGTTCACTACTTATCTGTCCGAGCAGTAACTGTTGACCCCGACACTACAAAAGATTGACAGAGTGTGGCTTACTAGAGGTGTCCGGATAAGTGAAGTTTCACATGATATATTTCAATAGCTTAAAAACATACAAATAGACGCTAGGCCTATCATTAATTAGGCCAAATTAAACTATTTTAGCATAAATATAGCCTGTTCTTTTTAACTTAATCTTTTCAAATAACAATTAAGTATAAACACAGACCGTATGCAACGTCATCGTCAAATCTTGTAGGCTTTATACGATAGCAGTAGACTTTTACGCCATTTTGTCATCACAACATAGTTTTATCATGTAATAAGCAGTACATTGTTTAGATTATTATATTATTTATTCAAAATTGCTTCTAGTGTAGGGCTATGAATATAATAGTCCATGCAATCTTAAATTTTGTAGGATGGGCGGTTAGTTTTTTGGGTTGGAATACAGACGCGAATCAGCAAACAGTAAATCTTCCCTCGAAACTTTAGTCAGTTGATGTTTTATGTTTAGTTATATAAATAACACAATTTATAAAGCAATTAAACTATAATTTACACACCCTTTATCGTTTATAAATAAATTTAAATCTTAACACTTCTAGTTGTCATGAAGATTATAATAATAGACCTAAACTAGTCTATAGCTAGGACCTAGGTATATTATAATCTTATTATAGCCTAGGCATAATAGACATCCTGAGTATACGACCGACGAACAAAAATATCGATCAGAAACTAAAAATAATAATTATAGCTCTGCGATAATATTCGTAGGCCTAAGAAACTACACTAAACCCTTAATAATCTCCTAGTTTAAAATCTGTAGACACAGAGGAGGCAGTGAAGCGGCTGTTGGGCATGATACTAAAAAACCCAAAAATTAAGCATGATGTTGTTGATCATCAGTGGGCATGATGAACACACAGTCTTTTTGGTCATTTGCTCGCTATGTGATCATAAATGTTATTTTCTTCTCAACTTAATTCTCAGAAGTCTCTGTTTATCTTTTTTATAGTAGGCCTACTGCAATCGAACGCGAAGCTTATAATAATGGTTTCCTCTCCTGGTTTGAACTACAGCATGATCTTCATCAGTTGACGGTCAGAATTGCCTGCCACGACCACCGTTGTGCTGGGCTGACCGATCTGCAGTTTATTCAATGTCAAATAGAACTGGGCGCATTGAGATTGACCTATTTTTTGATTGTCTGGACTCGTTCAATTGGTCTCTGGATTCTATCATGTACCAATGGTTAGTCAAGAACCAACTACTGATATTAAACCCATTACATACTGAATTTATTTATAATCTATGTTGTGGAATATATATTGATATTTTTTATTTGCAACTGACATTTGTGTTAACATCACGACAAACTAATGGTTTTACAATTTAAAATAGATCTCGTAGAAGGCCTATAGTATTAATTCTTCTTGTTATAATGAAAAAATATAAAGCTTCTTCTTATAATGTTCAAATATTGCTATTACATTCTTAAATCATTGTCTGTCACTAAAAATCGTTTATAATTTATTCCTAGTTTGTTGCTAGCCTATGTAACGATCAATATATAAATTTACAAAACTGTTTCTTGATTTATTTCTTTCAGATAGAGATTTCATCAAGGGTACTTTTTTATTCAGCTTCTTTTCTGGATTAATTATACTTACTTTATGTAAGTAAAAAGTATACTATGCTGTTATTTACAGCTTTATTCTTGTTATTCAAGGCTTTCAATGAAGAGCAATGAAATTGAATATCATAGATAGTTCAGTTTAAATTACAAGCTTATTGTAAATTTTTATGACAGTAGAAAGTTTATCTTCTCATAGAAGTGAGAACCAAACATTAAAAGAATTATATTGTGAAAAAATGTTTACACATTTCAGCCCCTTTTTCCCATATTTTAAATATACCACTAATAGTTGTAGCTTTTTTTATGTCTAGTTGTAGCAATCAAATACTGGAAAAGACACCGTAAGAAGTCAATTACAGAGTCAACTAGTCAAATTCAAAATGCCCACATTTCAGATGAAATTAAACCTCACACTTCTTGTCCATCAAGTTCGGCTCACTCAATGGAATCTGATTCAACAACATCAGATTTCAGTGTCATCTATGATACACTTACTGATCCATTTGCTGAATCAGATGATGTTAGAACAAACGAAATTGAAACACCCGAAATTAATGATAAAGTCTCAGAAATAAATGAAAAAGTAAGTTTAGGGGATGTTGCCAGTAACGAATCACAATGTCATGTGAATATGCGTCTGAATGATGGAGATCATATTGAGAGGAATGATTGGTCGATATCAAATAGCGATTTAAGAGCCGAATGCAGTGTTTCAAACACGGATACTACAATCTTCAAATGTCATGAATTTCTTTCAACAAGAAATTCGATGCGAAATATATATAATACTTTCGAGAGGTCTAACATTCAATTGAATTCTGAAATATTAGAGAACATTGAACAGGCTATGGAAAAACAATGCAAGATTCACAAGGAAAACAATTACTGGAAAGAAATTTTAATAGAAATGGAAGAGAATAGGGGGGATGAATACTGGGAAGAATTACGACAACAAGAGGAGGAGAGAGAAAGATTTGTGCAAAATGAGGAAGAAAAAGGGACAGAGGATTGGGAGGGTAAGATATGTTTAGAGGGGACATATGCAGAGAAACAGAGGGAAGGATATACAAACAAGATGGATGAAGAGAGAGAGAATATAAAGAGAAATCAATATAGAATGTGTGAAAGTTGTGAAACCTTAAAATTACTTTATAAAGTCAATACAGAAACACAAACTGTGATAAATTCCAAGTTACAACAAACGATGGAGAACGTGGTGAGACAAAAGAGAAAACAGAAGGAGGGACAAGTTTTGAAATTACGAAAACATCGGAAAATAATACAAGACACGCAATATAGAATAAAGAAGTGCGGTCATAACAAAGAGAGATTAGAGATATATGAAGGAAAAGCAAACGGTGCAATGGATAATATAGAAGTGAATATGGAATCAATTGAAAGTAATTCTTGTGTTAGCTATCAAAGCGAAAACAAGCATGTGATACAGAACATGCTAATAAATACTGATAATACAATAGATGCAAACGTACAACAATCATCAAGGGCTGAAACAGCACAAGATAACTACACTTTATTGCAAGAAACAGAGCATGATAAGCTGATGGATAAAAAACATGAAACACTGTCGGTAATAAACTGGAATAAGAAAAAAGAATTAATTAAAGACACCCAAGATTTGGTACCACAGCGACCAGCAAAATCAAGCATACTTGAAGCAATAAGACAAAATATACAGATATCAGTAAGGAAAAAAATAGAGAACTGTATGAGTCAATATCATCATGAGAAGCAACAGGAGAGAAATTCGAATAATGTGAGTAAGTTAAAATACAGATATCAAGAAACTGAAATAAAATACAAATATCAAGAAACTGATCAAAGGATTTGTGAAGATCACGAACATTCACATTTAATAAAGTCCAATAAACTGTGTCATTATTATGGCTCGTGTGTTTTTGCAAGTCCGAGGCAAAATAAATTATGTAAAGACAGGAAGGATCGGTAGTCTATAGGAACTACATTTGTGATTAATTCGAAAACCAATCGATCCATTTGGGATTATCCAGTCATGATAGATCCTAAAACTGAGCAGAATAGGATAAACTGAAATAGGATGCAACAGGATGAGTAAAAAACTACTAGAAATTCTCATTTCATTACCATACATTTTTTATTTAAAATAGAAATTATTTATAATAAATCAATTATTTCTGTGATAACTAAATTATAAAAATGTTTTTAAAAAAACGCAGTATGCTGCAGGTATAACATTTTAAATATTAAAATAATGTTAGTAAATTAGAGCGAAGTCACAAAAATATAAATTCAACATTAATAGACGATATATATTTTGACAATGAAGATTCAATGCGTTACAATATACATTATAATACAATACAGTTAAAAATGAATTCAGTTGTTATAGAGAAAATAAGACAATATTAGCATCGCATATCAAAGAGCTATCATAAAAATAATTGACTGCTATACTTCAAACAATGATTTACAATCTTACTTTCACGAATATAACCCGCACGCGTGTATAACCCACAGATTTTTCAAATTGTCAAAAATATTTAGATAACCTGTACACGAATATAGCCCGCATGAGGAGTGCGGGGTATGTAGTCTTTTATAACCCGCGGCTTATGTTCGTGAAAATACGGTAATTAAAATCATTAATTACAATTAAGGAAGATTATAATATTTACTCAGGAGTTGTTTCAGGTTCGTGTCTTGATATGAAAGTAATTTTTGAACACATAATCACGTTTTTCAAGAAATATATTTACCATTCACATTAATGAATCTTTTCTCTAAATAATAATTTAGAAAAATAATTAAATAAAACGGTTGTTTCATTTCTAAACTACAGTTTATTAAGCTGTATTTCAATTAACTGTATTTTAAATATCGTCAGAATTAGGTTTTTAGGCGGAATTGAAAATTGAGTTAAAAGTTAAAAAAATGAACTCATTAAAAATGAAGCAAATTAGTACTAAATTTGTAATTAATAGTAACATTAGTTACATTAATTAATTAAGTCTTGATAAACAACAGACATTTCTACAGATTTCTTTCTATAACAAAACAGTTTTAATAAGTCACAACCACAGACATTAAATCAAAGACATTAATCAAAGATATTAATCCAGAGACATTAAATCAAGGATATTAAATCCAGACATTTGATTAGTTCACTAAACGGGTAGAGTTTTAGACACAGTTTTAGACGCTGCCAAATAGAAGATTTTAGTAAAAAACTTGAGACCAGTCTGTCCACCGGGAATGTAAGATACAATGTACCTGAATGCAAAAGGAATAAAAATACTGATAAGAAAAAGCACTAAAAATCTCTTTATTTTATATAATTAATAGAATGCAATACGTTAACTAATTTATTTACAGTTTATTTACTTTAGTATTCAAATATAACATAAACAATATTTACAATCAATATTAACTATTACTATACATTAATGATCTCTTTAAACAATTTTTAATGACAGCACAAAAAAGTTTAAAAAAGTGTATAAGATACAAAAAAGTCAACATAAAGTAAACAGTACGCTTCAAATCTGTATCGACTATGAATATATGAATGAAACAGTTCATTAATTAAATTTACATCGAGTTTAATTCTACTAACCAATATATTTAAATTACATTGCATATTGTTGTAAGGTTATCTTCTCTGCGACTATCTGTCTTTAGTTTTCAAGTTTTTGCACCTTTTGTTTCGTTTAATAATGTTAATTTATACAATGCATTGATTTGAGAAATAAACATATCTACCATCTATCTAACTTACCATATTAACGCTAATACTTGTCCCACAGCAAAGATAATTGTCAATGCTGAACTCTGTATCTACATTATAAATATAATTATTATAATTTATAATAAATTAATAATTTATCAATGTTGCGTAAATAAATTGTTAATATTAAAATATTTGTTAGAAATATAAATCTAAATAGTATAATAGAAAATCAAAATGTGATTACAATAAGTATAATCACAATATTAAGCTTATAAGTTATAAGTGTAGTACAAGTCAAATATTTACTATACTCAAAATTCACTGAAATTTTCAGTCATCTAAAACCAGGCCCCATATTTAATCAAGCCCCACCCCACACTAATTTCTCTACCCGGTTAATTACGTCTCACTACCTACCCGCAATTATCTACATTCTATAAATTAATGCGAAATAAATGAAAATACGTATACTAGACAGACTAACTGTGAGAGCAAAGTACAGAGTAGCAAACATTGTCCCAAAATAAGCGATTGTAAAAGGCAGACGCTCGACTGATATCAAATGCTTAACGTGATGCACTGGACCCCACAGTAGTGAAAAACTGTTGTAAAATTCACAAAAAAATACCTTGATTTCAGATGAAATAACACCATAGAATTATAAAGTAAATAAATAGAAAGTCTTGGATTACCGTATTATATGAACGATCTCAAATGTATCTGCCCATTTAAGTGTCTTACTAAAGGGTGCAGCAAGTTAGAGAAATAGTGAGCTATCTGGATTCGAACCTGGATCTATTGCATCCGAGTCAAGCGCTTTAACCGCTTCTCTAACGAACCATGATGATAATAAAATGCTCAAGTAACGTAGAAAGAAATGTTACACGATACATAATACAACCTTGAAATAATAAAAAGACTGCCCATTGTGTAAAGCAGAGCAAATTTACGAGCTTTTAGAATTAGGAATGGCATGTACAAACTTGCCTGTAAAAAACAGACAGAAAATGCATTGGTTACAATTATCGTTTAAATAATAGACTAAAATAAAACATAAAATGATCATTAAAATTGATCATATAACAAATCAAGCCGAAAATTCAATAAAGTACTTAGTACTTTAGTACTAAGTACTTATTGAAAACAAGCATGTAACATATATGGCCTCTAGTTAACAATGTATTCTAATTACATTACTTGTTTAATCATGAAGTCACATATAAATAACTGGCAAAGTCCATCATACAACAAACTGAAATAGTTTATTGAAATATTAAGAAATATAATATTATTAATATTTAGTTTTTGGATGAGAAGGTAATATACGACGATATTTATTTAATTATTATATTTTTAAATCTAAATCTAAATAACATCTGAAGTTAATAAACAGAAAATGCATATAAGATAACATACAAGTGAAAAACAGAAAGTTCCCATGAGAAGGCAACCGATGAAACCAATAACTCTCTGCTTCTTCGTCTATTTCAAACCAATTGTATAAATAAATGTAAATATTAAAACAGTAGATTTCTAATCAACTTATTAGTAGATTAAAATGGTCTAAATAACCAGTTAAGTTATTTAAAGTTACTGCTTGTATAGAAAATATAGATGTGGACACAGAAAATAACCTTCATTGAAAATTTAAGTAACATTACTAAACATTTAAAGAAATCATCAACATTTCCTATTGAATCATAAAACATTTAAGCATGGCAACTTCCCCCCCCCGTTCACCCCCCGCCTACCAGACTGGGCAGCAGGGGGTCGCTTTGGGCCTGAGTGAACCACCCGTTCCCCGTCTCATCGCTCAGCGACCCCTGGCTCGAGGACGTGTCCTTGTAGGCCGCCATCCAGGACGATAAACGGGTCGTTGAAAACAGTCCAGGGGACGACCTCGCGTGGCCACTCCCATTAGAGTTAGCCCCGCCCCCGTGTGTTCCCCCGTGGCCGCCGGACAAATAATCCTGAAGTTGAGAATTTAAATTTGACATTTGGATTTTTTTTGTTTATTTTGTTTGTTTACATTTGAGTAAATTAAAAATCGCAAAGTAGAAATTAGTTGGCGAATAGAAATGTATTTATTATATTCCACAGCCAATAAAAGGCTAGTTTTGTATTTAAATAGCTGGATTTAGTTTTTAATTTTTATTGTAAGGTTTTAATATAGTGGTTAAAGTAGTTTTTGCTTCAATTTCTCTGCGTTTTAATAATTCTTATCTAAATTGTAGTCTATAAGTGATTTTGAGATTTTTAAAAACAGCTTTGTCATTTTAGAAATAAATAAAAAGAGCACTTTTTTGGTCTAATCTTAAAATTTCCAGTCGTAGGCTTTCATCTCAATCCGCACCTCGGAATTATCCGATTTCGGGCAATGAATGGGCTTCATAATTATATGCTACTTCGTATTGCTAATTTATATCATGCTGTTTTAATCATATTTGATTAATCTAAGCGCTTCATTCAATCATTAATCAATGATATCGGTTTTATTGAAGAATTGATAAATCTCAAATACAATAAAAATTTAATGAAAATATTTTCACTCCAAATACCTCAGATTAATTTATTCATCTTAATAATAATCGGCTTTCAGTTTGTATTAATATTTAACAAACAGACTTTAACTCACCAAATGTGTGTTAAGAAAATAAATAAATATATAAATAAAGTGTATTAAGCTTTAACTAAAGTGTATTAAGAAGCTTTAATAACAAACTAATAGCAATACTTTTTGTTATAAATAACAAACATTATGTTTATTTTCTATCTTTCTATTAGGTACTGATATTATTATAAAAACATTTCAGTTCCAGCTATCTAGTGTTTACAAATGGATTGAATGAAGCGTGACAGATCCCGTTCCGCTTGATTGGTTTCTAATTATGGCACTTGTTTGTTTTCGCTGCAAGAAATTTATTTATTTTGGTAAATATACAAAGAATTAATCATTTAATTAATTAAGATTGAGTTTTTAAATCATTTAATCAATCCAGTCAAGTTGTATTAAATCATTAGTTGTATTAAATCGTTATAATTAATTAATTTTGACAAGTGTATCAAATCATTCAATTGATTATCTTATGTTATATCAAATCATTCAATGAATGGGGCTAAGTTATATCAAATCATTCAATGAATGGGGCTAAGTTGTTATATCAAATCATTCAATGAATGGGGCTAAGTTATATCGAATCATTCAATGAATGGGGCTAAGTTATATCGAATCATTCAATGAATGGGGCTAAGTTATATCAAATCATTCAATCATCAGATTAAGTTGTACCAATTCAATTTAATTCATTTGATTTCAGCTACTACATCATTTAAATGTGATATGAATGTGATTAGAGGATTTGTACACAATTTAATTGATTCATCAATGATTAAGTAAAGATGTATCTTCTTAGATGTTACATTATTTTTGCACACAAATAGGATTGCATATATTATATAAACTACACGGTGAACTTCTATGGTGAAACTGTATTAGGGTTAGGATACATTTTTTGTTTAAGGGTGAGATCACAGTGTTTCTATAAAACAATAGTTAACATTTATAACTTAACCCTGATACGGATTTGACTATTGCAAATTATTCTATTAATGTAGATTTGCATTGCTTTATGACTTTTTGTAATTGTTTCTTTTAATGTATACTGATATATGCGTGTTTGTATACCTCCGTGTACGTATGTGTGTATGTGTGTGTTTGTATGTGTGTATGTGTGTGAGTGTGTTAGGATCTGTGCGTTGTATATGATATTGAGTATGTAATTTTTTCTTAATCTGATAAAAGATATCGAAGCTGAACTTTTTCTCAGATGATTCAAACCACTTTGAAATTCTTTATGAATCATAGACTGATTGATTATCATCTTGCCAATTCTTATAGCCAATTCATTTACTCTCTAGTAGATTAGATATTTTTAAAATAATACTAATTTGTTAGTAACGTTAGTTAGTTAATTAGTTAGTTAGTTTGTTAGGTAGTTAATTAGTTACTTATCTAGTTAGTTAGTTAGCTAGTTAGTTAGTTAGTTAGTTAGTATTAGATTAAAATTATATTTTCTTTTACATTGTTAGGTAAACAAAGATTTGCATTGGGAAAGTACTGGCATAAACCTTGTTTCGTTTGCACGGAATGCAATAAAGTCTTGAAGCCTAGTAAGTTTTCTGAGGTTTGTTTTTATACTATTTATTACAACTTTGTAACTCTTACATTTATTTATTATTTGGACTTAAAGCGAGTTTAAACAATGTTCAGTAAGCTAATAGTTTGAACAAGCATGGCATTTGCAATTACTTAACTTACTTACTTACCTACTTACTTACTCACTTACTTATTTACTTACGTACTTACTTGAATTAATTTTGACATTATAGTGTTAATAATTTTTTGAGGAAATTGTCTGGGGAATTTGCTTGAAAATTGAACGTCGTACAGCTCCTATCCGTTGTACGACGAATTCGATACAAACCATTTCGGTACATACTATTTCGATATAAACTCAATTTAATTATGGTTAGAAATAGAACGTTAGGGTTGGGGTCGAATTTATGGTTTAAGTCTACAGCTATAGTTTAAGATTAGGGTTAAAACATGGTTGTACCGATTTTGACCAGATATGAAAAAAACTTATTGAAAATCGGGTAAATCCCTATATCCCGCTTTAGGTGTTTCATTCAATTGATTGAAGTGAAACCGTTTCACTTTATTATTTTACCGTTTCACTGTTCCATTTCATTGTTTGACTAATGTTCTGTATGCAGTAGTGAAACAGTAGTGTACAAAGTCAATTCTACAAAATTCTATTGTAACTTATTTTGTAATATCTATATTTTTTCTTATTTATTCTAATAATTTTACGTGTTTATTTTATGTGCACATTACTGTAACATGTTAATTTTTTTAATTATTGCTCTACTGTTAAAATGCTCGTTTAAAATTTAATACTAATATAGTTTAAAATTGAAAATACAGTTTGTAGTAATTGCATACACGATTTTATAATGCAATTGCTTTTACTGGATAATCCTGGCTTTACTGTAAATGCATTTATTCTATATATTAGAAACGTATGCTTTAATTTAACTGCCGACCTTGGTTTTATTCCTACGCTATCTAGCATCTAGTTCTGTCCATTAGTTTATTCAAACCATCTGTGTTCCATATTTTGATTCAAAGAATATAGACATTTATTAGTTTTTTTCTCATTCAGAATTGAGACATTTAAAAGTTTTTTTTCTTGAAGACTCTTTCTGATAGCTTTACTAAATTGATTCTATTTTGAAAGTGAATGATATTAAAAAACTCAGTAAATAATTATTAATTGATAATTCATTTAATATTTGATTGTATTACATTTTTAGATTTAATTACAATATAATAATTATAATTAATTTTCATTACACACTGTATTATATTGTCAATTTTTGTGATTAATCTAATGTTTAGAGATTCTGTTATATTTTCTGGCTAGCCTTATAGCTTTGTTCACTTTTTTGACTCTTATATTGCTCTATATTACTGACTTATTAAATATTCACCTTTTGTAAACGTGTTCTGTTTATATTATCAGATCAATCGCTCAATCGAGCCAACATTGTGATCAGCATTTCAAATTACATTTTTGTGTATAATTATACATCGCTCTGTTGGATTTTGTTTTGCTTTGGCAAATTATTTGTAAAGGTCACTTTTGGGTTATAAAAATGAATGATATCAAAAAGTTGCTATCATAGTATATTAATCTCATGCAATGAATAAGGCTAACTAAAGTTTCTGTCAAATGTTGCTATCAAAATTTGCTATCAAAGTTGTTATCAAAGTCTATTAATTTCATGTGCCAATAATTTGTTTTGTTACATATGTGTTTATGCTATAATATTGTATTACATGAATATTAATATATTACATGAATATGTAATATATGCATGTAATAAAGAGATTTTTTATTTATCTATTTTATATATAGTATAGTGTAATTTGAAGTTGTGGATTCTATTGCAATCTTTCTATTGGTTACTTTTTTAACCAATCATTTGTTTAGTTACATTTATATATTACAGCACGACGGATTGCCGTATTGTAACAAGCCTTGCTATTGCGTGTTATTTGTCACCAGGGGGCAGCAGAGGAAGCCCGCATCAACCCCCCAAAACTAGCCATGAATATTCCTGGACGCAGGTTAAAAGATTCATACTTTTCAATGTAAAGTTTAGACTATACGATATAATTTTACAACAATTATTAATATTAATAAATATTATTGTTATACAGATACTATGAATAAATTGGCATAAATACGTTAATAATATGTATGTATCTATTGGAAATATGTCTTTCTTTACATTAATATGTCATTTCGATATTACATTAAGCATTTCTTTAATATCTATGTGGATATTACATTAAGCAATGAATAAATAATCAAGATTTCATTGCCAGTTATATGTTTAATTCAAATGTTGAGTGTAGCTTATAATTTATAATCAGAAAACTTAAATTGATTTATTTTCATTGCTGTGTTAATTGATTTCTGTTGAGAAGAAATGTATAACATTTTCAGATTGGATATAAATGATGCAGTGAGAGCTTTTAATGAGTATCACAGCAATAATGTTCAACAGCAGATTACTACTAAAGAGGTGTTTTTTAGTAATATTTATTATTATTAGTAGTAATTATTATATTTATTTATGTATTAGTAGTATTTAGTATTAGCATATTTATGTTAAATTTATTGTCAATTTATTAAATGCTATTTAGTGTGTCCAGTGGTATTTAAAAAGTGGCCTGCGAGTCAATGAATGACTAATTTTTGATAGTAAAATAAATAAGAAAGGATTTTTTCTGCAGTCTAAAAAGTGGCATCCGAAAAAGAGGTCGACCTACTTTGATACAGAGCCAATAGTAATCTTATTTACCACTTTAAATTAAGATATTTACATTAAGATATTTAGAATAAGTAAGATATTTAAATTAAGATATTTAAGAAAATTAACTAAATTTTCATTAATTTAGTATAATTTCCACAACACATTATATTTTGTGAAGTTTTGTCTTTTTTTCTAAAAGTTTTGTTAAGTAATGTGTGAATATTTTTTATCGTAGATTGATGGTGGTATTATTCTTGAAGGACAGTTAAGAGTATCATGGGGCATATCACATCCGATAAGATTTAAACAAAAAGATGACGGTGTCTTATCTCCCGCTGTCAGCACTCCTGATTTCATCCAAGTAATATGGAATTTTAATTACGACTTCCTAATTTTAATCACAAACAATTCAAGGTATAATAAATATGGTGTTAAATAATTTATACTGAGTATTTATACTTAGTGGAATACTATTAAAACATCGGATAGAGAAAACGGATTCGTATGCCAAAACACTAATGTAAGCCTGGTATTATGAAATAATACATTTAGATTAAAATTTAGCTCAAATCAAATTTATATCAAATTTAAGAATCAAGTACTGAATAACACGATAAATTTTCACATAAGAATTCTTTTAAATGTGGTGGCAGCACTCTCCGTTAACAAAAATAACTAAACAAAATAATAAATGATAAAATAAATAAATAAATATACAGTAAAATATCTTGGAAATTATTTATCAAACTTGGATATGAGATAAGGTTTCATTCTTATATCCTAATCAAAACATTAAGCTTACCTTTTTTTTTTTATTTCTAAGGACTTTTCATTCGATGACTCACCCAATGAACGCTTACTAAATGGTAAACCAGTTGAGCGAACACTTACCCTACCTAGAGCTTCGCGGGGTGATGCGGATTTGACGAGGTACGGGTCGGTAGTGATGAGGGGTGAGGCAAAGTCAAAGAAGGTTAGAAAAAGGTTGTCTGTTCTCAACGGACACGTCTATAAGACAGAGGTAGAAATTCTTTTTTCATAATGTTTCATTTTTTATCTTGAGGCGGATTTAGAAAGTTTTTTTTTAATTGTGTTTTTAAATATATTTATTTGGATATTTAGTCAATATATTGTAGATTGATTGTAATACAGAATTGAGTAATAATCGTATATAATACTTCATCATTTGACTGTTTTGGTTACTTGCTGTATAAAAAAGTTATGCGTCTGATTTTAGTTAGAATCATTAACCAGAGGCAAGATTTTAATGTATTTTAATGTGTCATTAGTTTTTTATTGGAAATAAATAAACTAACTATTGATTGGTTGGTGTTTTTGATGTTGTCTAAATATCAGTTTTCTATTGGTTGTCTTGTAGACTAGCATGTTTGTACCTCTTTATGGGAGTGTGTCCAGTGTGACTGTAACCAGTCAGTTTACGTCTCCACAAGTTGTTCAGCAGCTACTCGATAAATTTAAGGTTTGTAGATATTTTTTTAAGGACTGATTTCTCGGATAAATAGTTTCCTCTCTCAGTTGATGGTTTGTCCTCACCGCTTGGGTGGAGCATGCGTGGTCTTTCCTGATACTCAGGGACGTCTGCGACATCGTCCCTCGACGGTTAAGCAAACATTAAATTTTATTGATTGACTTGATTAAATGTCAATAAATATTGCAAAAATATTTACATACTGTAGCGAGACGTTTAGTGTTCAGAAGCTGTATACAAAACTGTAATCTAGATGTTAAGCTTTAATTTATCTAAAATATGATATAAAATGCATTTCAAACTCTTAAATAAACTATTATTAAAAACTAAAATGAATAAGGAGATGACAATATTTTTTACTCGCTATTTTATTTTGTAATTTTACGTTAATATTGTAACAAAAATAAAATGAAACATTTATATGAAATTAATCGAATTTATAAATATAAATTGCGAAACATTCTCCGCATCAAGGTAATATCATGTCAAAAGTATTATTTGGGAAAACCTTTTCCAAAAATTATATCTTATTGTAAAATATAAAGTATTTATATGTTATTGTTTAACAATATCTATATTTTCGCAATGCCTATATTCACAATTGTGAATAAAAATATTAGTACTGTATATAATTTCGAAATGAACTAATTACAATATAGGCTTATAATTTAAAGACTAAAGTTTTAGATTATACCCCATTTACTTGCTTAAAATACAATTATTTTCCTATTATGTACAATTTAAAATGTGTATAACTTCTATATGTTTCTAACACTAACAACTACATACTAAATACAACTACTGATCCATGCAGTACGTTTTAAAACTTTCTAATAAACAAAATAAAACTAATTCGTAATAATCGAAAACTACCCTCTACGGCCGATGTAAACTACAAATAAAAATTCCAGTCCAGTTAAAGTCCACGATGACATTCCATATCAAGCAAGATTGATCTTCTTGCTGGGTGGTTCATCCCCCTCGTCGTGTTTAGACGTGAGACCATCGTCCTGTTTTAATGCAATGTCATCATCTTCTTGCTTGCGCTTGGTGGCTGTGGTCAGATGGGGAAGGTTGCTGAGATCGAGAGCCTTGTTTGGGAAGAGTGAGTCACCCTTGGGATCTGATGGGGTAGTGAGAAGACTGGTGGCTGTTTTCTGAAGATTTCAAATTGAATTTATATATATTTACAAAAACAGACAAATATAATATAATATATAAACAAATATATAAAATAGGGAATCAATCAAATGTTATTACATGTTTGATCATAATATCTGTGGTTTATTTAAACAAAAGGATGGACAAATGATCTAAACTGTACGATATTTTTAACAAACTACTAAAATTCTAAATATATTTCAAATGATTATTTTGAAAAACATTTAGCAATTTATACACTAGTATCTTTTTACATCATTTCCAAAATTTTATCTTATCCTTTGTAAATCTATTATTATTACCACTTACAATTAATGTAAATCTATTATTATTACCTCTTTCAAAGCAGCCATGTATCAAGAACATTTCTTATTAAAAGAAAAAGTTTTACAAAAGCCTTTTATGACCGATTAAAAAGTTGCTGCAATCTACTGTATACATAGAAACTCTGATCTTGAATCAATAAATAACTGGAGTAAACCATTTCCATACCTTATTCTCATTCTCAGTCGATGAGTTCCCGTGAGGCATCATCAAATCAAGAAAGATCTTCTCAGAGTCATCTGTTGATGAATTGTCCATCTCTGTCTGGGAAATACTGAACGTTGTGTCATCATCGTCATTGTCATTGTCTTTCAACGTGGCATCTTTGCCATCACCTACTAACATGCCCGTGTTATTTGAGTTCTGAGTATTTTCAGCTTTTTTGATGAGATCCTGCGTAACTGTCTGATTTTCATCTTCAGCATCTGGCAACTGCACAGACATAATAACATTTGGTTATAAAATCTACTTTTTGTAACAGTTGACTTTATTACAGTTTACTTGTTCCATTATTGATTTTGCTGAAGGCTCCCTCATTGCAGGTCCCAATCTTTGTTGCTTTCTTTTGTATGTGGAATAAGGCTTGTAGTGTGTTTCATATCTGCAACTAGTCATCCTGATGACTTATTTTGCAAGATCAGGAATCACAAGTTGAATATAAAATATGCTTGAAATCAAAGAATTATATCCAAAATTATTAATAGAAAAGATATGCTAATAATTTTGGGATGAAATTCTGAAATAGGTTGTTTATACTTTCATCCTTATATAATTAAAAAGCAAATGGCAGTTGGTAATAGTACATTCACATGATATATGGGTAATTAATGAGTGATATTTTCAGTGTACATATTTATGCTTATCATTGAATTACCAATAGAATGAACCGTACAGTAATTTATTTTTTGGATAAATTTCAATCTCTTATTTCTAATGCAATTATTTTGTCAGCGAAACTTTCATACTGACCTTATCTGTGGTACTGTCATTCTCATCTGAATCTGACTCATCGTTCGAGTTTTGCTCATCTGTTTCAGAGTTCTCTTCATCTATCTCTTTCTCAGCCTGCACAGTTCAATAATAGCTAATAATTACAATAATATAGTAAGTACATAAGTACAATAATGTACACTAATAGCTTATAGATTTACAATGGAGACTGCAAGTCCATATTCAGAACAATGTTCCTTGTCAAGTACCCTATTTTCGCAAATATAACCCACACACGTGTATAACACGCACGATTGTATAACCCGGCAATTTTTCAAATTGTGAAAAAATATTTAGATAACCCGCACACAAATATACCCTGCAGGTGAGGTGCGGGGTATGTAAAATCTTGTATAACTCACAGGTTATATTCGTGATAATGACGCAGCTACTAATGTATTTCTTATACATTAGTAGCAAGATCTAAAAACAATTTATTTTGGTTCTCAATTTATTCTAAGCCCAAAGTTTAGTTTATTTATTAGACCTGTTTGCTTTTCTTCTGTCCCATTTCAGCAGATCTGTATTCAGGACTTGGACTTGAAATTTCTTGCGTAAAATATGCGAAAAACTGTAATTTAAAAACACAAGTATAAGAATTACACTTTAGTCGAATCTCAGAATTTCGAAATAATCAATTTATACTTGGCATTAAATGGTATTGTGTGATACTGTATCATTATTCAGTTAATTTTAGTAATCTTTGTAATTTTTCCCCTCCAAATATAAGATAAAATTTGTAATAGATGAAAGTAATGAGTTACTTATTAAATAAAATTTCTTGAGGTATTAATTTTTATGTTTGTTTAATTTTTATTTAATCCAATTAACTAAATATTAGAATTAGAATTTAAAATTGTAGCTTAAGTTTCTGGAACTGTTGACTATGGCCTGTTTAAAATTGTTAAAAATTAGTTTTAATCTATTTTATTTATTAAGTATTAAAATAATTACAGTATTTAATTTTATCTGAAAAATACTATTCTTTCGACTGGCTAAATGTCTAATAAAAATAAAGCTATCTATTGTACTGTGACGTCATCAATATTGCTTAGTATCGGCGACTAATTGCATACCATATATCCATGACGTCACATATTTATTTGATTGATGAAAGAATTGTAATATTATAGGTCAAATAAAGTGAATGAATTTACTAGATCGATTTTTTTATTTGTATTTTTAAAAATCATTTTATAATGTTTATTTTGATCTGAGCTTCTATGCCTTATACAGAACCATTCTGTGTGTCACTTTTTATAGTATACTTCAAATTTGCAGGCATTAAATTCTCATGAATTAAATTTTCATTCATAAGAATATATCAGATTATGCTTAAAGTGTATCACATGATTCATAGCAGTGTGTGATGCATAGTAATGTCATTATACTTTAGATTAGTGTATGTTATATGGTTACTTTTTAGAAATTTTAATGAGAGAAATTAATAACTAGCATTTATTTTGGTAAGTTAGATATATGCTATGAATTTACTTATACTTTTAGCCAGTCATTTAAGACATTTAATTCAAACATTTAAGACATTTAGCCAGTTAAAAGAATACTCTATGTGCGGTTTTCAGATAAAATTAAACGCGATTATTATTACTTTGGTATTATTATATTTGGTATCAAATTAATCACAAAATTATCTATTTTAGGTTGAAAATGGTCCTGAAAATTTCTGCCTTTGTCTTGTCAAATCCAATGGAGGTATACCCAAAGCAATACTTGAATTTATTACAATATTTATAATAAATTAAATATTAACACTTGTATTAAAAATTTAAATGTATCAAGATGTAATAATAAGCTTTTTAAGAATAATAATTTAATTTGTTCATTTTGCGTAATGATATCGTTTGTATTTAAATAAAAGAAAGTTTTTAATTTAATCTAAATATAAATGAAATGATGTAAATGAAATAAATTTAATATAACCTTTAATTATGAAAGATAAAAAAGGTAATTTAAGTTTACAGTCATGGATTGCCATATTATTAAGAAGGATTTCCCAGACTTAGCCATTAATTTAAGTATCTTTCTTAAGGGTGCAGCAAGTTAGCAATAAACATTTATGAGAGTCGAACCTGGATTTGCAATGCCTGAGTCCGGTGGTTTACCGCTTCACCAATGAGCATTGCAAGATGTTACAAAGATTTTACGTTTAATGTCAGGATTACCGTATTATACGAACGATGTCAAAGACATAGCTGCTAATTAAAGCGTCTTACTAAAGGATGCAGCTAGTTAGAGAAATAGTGAGCTATCCGGGATTTGAACCCGGACCTGTTGATTTCGAATCCAGCGCTCTAATCGCTTCTCTAACGGATCTTGATGATATGTTGTGTTGATTTACACAGAGAATGTGTCACTGAAAGAAAGTGATTTTCCTCTGATTGAGAGAATCTATCATGGACCAAATGAAGATGAAGTGAAGATCTTTATCATGGAAAAGAGTAGAGTTCTTGATATTAACGAACAGGTAAAGTCTACTTTATAAAACTTTATTTTACATTAAAAGTTTGCATTTTAATAACTTTTGATTGATTGATTGTTTGAAGTTGAATATTGAGCAAGTCTAATTATACCTATAATAATTATAATTAATTATACCTAGAATTATCACAAATATACTTAATTCAACATCCAATAGAGAATTTTTATTCAGAAAAAGTCATTGTTTAAGGGGCATGCAATCCATGCGCATGTTTCTTTACAGGAACGATAACTTTTTCATTATTCTTCCTGATGACTTTAAACTACTGATGTTCTTATATTGTATTTTGTATATTTTATATAAGTTTAAATATCTGTTTGAAGTTTCAAATAAATAAATAACTAAATCAAGAAATTAAAACAAAATGAGATGGATAAGACTAGTCTCAATTAATATTGCTATTATTGAGTGACGTTGGTAGAGATTTTCTTTCAATTGACGGCATTCTTACCATTACTTTTAGCTCGGTATATTTGGGTAAAATGCCATTTTTTGTTTCATTCACGATATTGTCATTTTGGATCCGTTTTTGTAGGTTGCACAGTTTGTAAATCTCCCAGAGGCTGTGCTTGTGGGGTTTCTGAAAAAATTAACGGACGACGAAGAATTTGAACTTTCGCTCATTAAAGAACGGTACGAGGATGGAGTTACTCGTTTAATTTATCTTGTTTATTTAGGATCTCATCTTATTTAGTAGCTTTGCGTTTTTTACAAAGAATAATAATAATGCTAAATGTTAAAATATTAAGATATAGATTTTGTAGAGGCATGTATTTTAATCTTAGTGTAATAAAATGGCATTTTAATGGTTTTTCGTATTGGCATTTGTTCTCTCAATTTTTTTTATGATGCTGTTTCCCAGTTACCATATTTGTAAGCTGGTTCAATTTATTTGCTTGCCTGTTGTTCCGAAAGAAACATTATTTAGTACATTACGTTGAATGTGCAGTATTCACTCATCATTTGATTTCTACGCACTCAATTCGCGTGTCACTAAGTCGCTTTTGTCCTGATGTGACATAAAGCTGTCAATAAGCGAACTGTAATATTATATTTTTTCAAGATACTTATTTCTTGTATTTTATTCAAGAATATGAATTTTTAGATTCATGATGTATTGAAATGTTATCATTGCATAATTAATTGAGTGAAAAATAAAAATTTGTATTAGATTATTTATATTTGTTTTTAGGAGAAAGAATTACCAACAAAGAATCAAAGAACAAATGTCAAAGTTTACTACTGCTTACTTATAAATTTTAATTTAAAAATTTAATTTTGTCGTTAAAATCCGAATTTTAGCATAATTGTACAGTTGATTATATGTATATTGAAAATTGAATTGATGCCTTTATCAATTTATTCAGCCAGACGTGTATGATCATAAAAACAATTAAATCGTTTCGCGAAATTGATAAATAAATAAATATATTACCTTTGATTTTACTTGAGAATAATATAAATAATATTGCTGCGATACTACCAAAGGAAGATCAATTAGTAAACTTTGAAGAGGAAAACTTTTTCAGCTTTTTTTACTTTCTGAATGTGTAGTTTAATAACATGACATTATCTTTTCATTTGACTTATGATTATTTCACTTCATGTTATTTAATTTAGCAAATGTAGTCATCCATCTTGTTTCATATTTCAGTTGATGTTATATAACTTTTAGCATAGGTATTTTTTATTTTGTATTAGCATAGTTTTAGTCATATTTGTTTTAACTTTATCAGTCATTTCTTGCTTTAAAATCTGCTTATTCATACAATTTATTGATTTTTGGTTCTAGTATAATTCTTTATCGATTTTTAATGCATAATGCTGTCAATTATGTAATGAATTGTATTTTATTGGACTAATGGCCTGTTACAGGTAGCCTACATATGTAGAGATTCTATACATATGTTCAGATTCAAACAGATTTTATACATATATATAGATTTTATACATACATGTAAAAATTATATACATATATACAGATTCGATACACATATATACCGATTTCTTAAAATTATGTTAAATCTTGCAATGCTTTTAAGTTTTAATACCACGACTTAATAATCAGATGATGATATCATCCAATGAAATAGCTATAATAACCACAGGCCTTGCACGTTTTAACCAGGATAAACCTAAAATTATTTTTTAGTTAAACAGGCTTCCTGGAATCCGCTGTCAGAAAGCTATTTGAACAAATAAGACCTGATATGCTGGTGACCGTTTTATGCTTTTTTATGTTTATTTTATCTAAATTCTTTATTATAAGGCTACATGTTGTTTTTGAACATTTTAATATTATGTATAAACATTTGACATTTAGTAGTTTTCTGTGAATTTTTGTTCTTTATTATAATCTTTTAATGCACAGATCTGATTCTATCAATGCAAATCTTTTAATGCAATATTAGAATAAAATTTAGCACTGGCAGTCTACTTGAAAATAAAACAGATAATATTTTATATTACATCATTCTGTTTAATCAATTATTCTTATCCTAACATGTGTTATTAATGATTCATTTGAAATAGAATTACTTCTTAGAATTTTGAACAAAATCTTTATTTTTATTTACAGTATTTTGTTATCTAAGTCTTAACCTTGTTTAATAATTACAGTAATAGAATCAGGCTTAATTTGAGAGAAGGGAGGGGTGAGGATTGGACGTTTTTTATATGAAATAAATCTGTGTATACTTTATGTATTTTATTCTATTTTTGCTATATTAGCCTTATTTTGTGTTTTACTTAGCTTTCGTAGTACAACGATTTGATTGCATTGTCGTAATCTAGATTGAAATAAAAGTATTTTGTGTAAACTGTTGGTCTATTGTAGATGTTTTTTTTGTTGTTTTCTAGTTTATAATACGAATAGTATATACAATGTATTTGACTTTCTTGTTTATACGTGTTGTTTAGAAAACTGCTTTCAGCTTTTTTTAGAGTTGATTAATATTTCTGTTTTTCAGTTATTGTAACTTAGTAGACATAAGCTTATACTTTTATACACAGGAAAAAGTCATATATTTTCGTGAATTCTTGTTTCAAATTATAAATGTAAACATAGAATTTATGCATGTTTTCAAATATATTCTGTCTTAAATGATAATAAAGTTATTAGTTAAGCCTACTTGGTTACTATTGTTCGGTATTTCATAACATATTAGGACTATAGTCTAATTTACAGTTACATTTACAAAGTTTTTAATGCGAAAAGTTGTTAGAGTTATTGTTTTTATAAATAGCATAATATTAATAAAATTCTCATGTGTCTTTCATATAATATACTTCTTTTTATTAGGACTAACTTGCATAACTAACTTGCATAAAACTAACTTGCATAAAATAACTTAAAAAAAAAAATAAAATAACTTAATAAAATAAAATAAAAATAAAATAAAATAACTTAATAAAATAACTTGCATAAAATTGTTTGCTCTTATCACAAGTGACTTTTGTTCAAAACTTGCTGTAAAAATATTGAACCGTATTTCAGGTAACCCAGAATATTTTATACTACTGATGAACTTTAATAAGGAAAGAGTATAATTATTCATAGTGCTTATACTTTCATTTCAATCATAATTTTTACTAAAAATTATACATTCAAAACATAACCTAACCAATTATCAACTTAATTTTGTTATGAAGTTAATGTTATTAAACATAACAAGTCCATTGTAAATTTATAATTAATACCACTACTAACTTACTAAGCGAATTGATTAATGATTAATAAACCCCATGCCTATTAATCATTCATTTATGAATCATCTTGGATCAATCTAGAACCTAAATCCAACTTATGATTATGATTATATATCCCCAATGATTTCATCAAAAATCCACAAATTGTTGACTCAGGATGATTTGCAAAGAATTTTAAATCAATTCTACATATCCCACATCTTATCATAAAATATCTGCCAGTACTAGATTTACATTAGCCACGCCTTGGCCTAAGTTTTGAATTATCTCGTACGACAGTGAAATTTTGATTTGCCAAAATAAATAAATACAGCAAAAAGTAAACATTGAAAAATACCGAAAATTTTATTTATTTTTCCATTTTTTTATTAAAAATTAGGCGACGGGGGAAATATTTACATAAAATTACGCGTATTTTAATTTAAAGTTAATTCCGTAAGAAAACAAGCAATTTTATATAGTTTTAGAAGAAATAGAACGTGTGAAATAATACATTACATAGTATATATGTTATTATTTATTAATTATTTAATTATTAATACGTTACATACTGTATAAGTAATTATTCTAATAATTATTTAATAATTAATTTGATATTAAATTAATCCGGAGAGGGAATAAGTGAAAAAATGGAGTTTCCTAATTTAGGGAAACATTGTTCAGATCCTATGTGTAAACAACTGGGTAAGTTTTAATTTTCGTATTATATACTTTAATTAACGTCTTAAATTAATTACTCATTTATGGACGATAGATTCTTCGATTAAACTTCGATTAGATAATAACTAACCCTAATTTCTAACTATATCTGATCCTAGTCCATATTTTCATCATAGCCCTAAACCTAATCTATTCTTTAACCCGAATCGTAATTAGATTGTTTTGTATCGAATTACTTATTACTTTTGTATCAAATTTGTCATTATTTAGCAAATTGTTTATTTTTATGTTTTGTTTGCAGATTTTCTTCCAGTGCGATGCGACGCTTGTCAGAAAACTTTCTGGTTTGTTTCTAGTTACGGAGTTGATAAATTTTATTAGACAGAGTTTATACGTTTATATTATTGATATAATTATTCAAAGGTTTGCACCATTGATTAGTTATATTAGTGGTATAAACTTTCTTTTTATTAATAAATATAAGATTGATGAATGTACTCTTTAATTTAGCCTTGAATGTATCCTTGAATGTAGTCTTGAATGTATCCTTGAGTATAGCCTTAATGTATCCTTGAATGTAGCCTTAATGTATCTTTAAATGTAGCCTTCAATGTATCCTTTAATGTATCCTTGAATGTAGTATTGAATTTAGTCTTGAATGTAGCCTTGACTGTAGCTTTTACTGTAACCTTGAATTTATCCTTTACTGTAACCTTGAATGTAGTCTTAAATGTAGTTGTGTTTTTTCAGCACTGCTCACTACCCATACACTCAACACAACTGTCCTGAAGCTTATAAAAAGGTTTGTAAATTAAAATCACATTATTAGCTTCTGATTAACTTTCGGTGTCATATTAAAGTAGTAGTATTTATTTGCACAATATTTCACACAATTTAAAACATAAAGAAAATATTAACAGGCTACCAGAAAAAGAAAAATCCTATCTTAGTGTCATATTAAAGCTCGCTTTTTACACTGTAAATTATTCATTTTTCTGGTTAATTTGTTTGTTTTTTTCTCTTGCTGATTGGGTGGAACTTGTTTGGTCTTCTAATGCTGTGAAACATTGTTTTCTTTATAAATATAAAATAATTCCTTGACCCACTAGGTAACTTTATTATAACTTTTTACTGTACTTGGTTATTAAACTATAAAAGTTATATTTTTTTGCAGGATAATCAAGTGCCGGTTTGTCCTCTCTGTAATGGACCCGTGCCTATTAAAAAAGGAGAATCGCCGGATGCCATAGTGGGGCAACATATTGATAACGATTGCCAGTCAGAAACTGCTCAAACTCGACGAAAAGTAATTATTACAACCAATTTTTTTCTGTGTAATATAAAGCTTTGTGTAGAAAGTTTGTTTGTTTTGCCTTCAGTATTTGAAATACAGTACTTATTTAGACTGTACTGAATATAATATATAGATTGTTATCAATATAGATTGTTATATTATTTATTTATTTTTTTTTCTATTTTTTTTTTTTTTAATAAAAATACCTTAGTACTTCATTCCCAATGTTTTGATAAAAACAAAATGGAGTGAATAAAAACAATAGTTTGGAATGGCTACACTTCAGAGTCATGGGTTACAATAAAACTGCCTTGAAAACAGACACTATTAAAATGCTGAATGGCAATCGACAAGCGTTGCAACAAAAAAGCTCCTTCACGATGATCACCTGTCACAGTCGCAATGTGCCTTCCTAACTCACTGAGGAAGGTTAAAGCAGAGGCACTCAGTGGTCCCAGTGGTCTCGCAAGCTATTGGGATGAAGAGATAGGAAGTTGCTAGCCCAGCATACTTAATATTTTTCTTTTCAGCCGCGCTCTTAGATGCAGCACCCGCGGTTGATGATGTTGTGGAGATATGCGAAGCAGCTAAAGTGTCAGCTACAGCTACGTCCCATATGAGGTTTTTACCACCCTGCCAGGGTATCAATGAAAGGCCATCTGGACGCTTTCCATCCGTTCTTG
>JAQIXG010000474.1:0-32121 GCA_034700105.1 Oconnorella tubifera
AAACAATTTTGGTTATATAATTATTTCGCTCGTTGAAAAAGGGGGGGGCGCCAAATTATTGTTTTCGCCCCGGGCGCCATAAACCCTAGCTACGCCACTGAACCTGTGGGTCACGACCCCAACTGGGGTCGCCTAACAATTTGCCAGGTGTCGCCTGAGACCTTCTGAGACTTATTTTTTAAATAAAAAGCGCGCTTTTTGTGCAATGTACATTGCAAAATACACTCTTAAATGTAATGTTAAGCATTTTATTTCTTTGCAAATTAATTTTAAAAATATTGACCAAAAATATAGCAAATTGTCGCGCTGTGGTCGCCACAATTCTAAAATGTTATCATTGGAGTCGCCACAACTTGGCAAGTGTTATCAAGGGGTCACAACATCAGAAAGGTTGTGAACCGCTGAATTAGAATATAAAAATTCGGTAACTGTGTCCTTGGCTTTTTTTCATCAATGGTTAACATTTAAAAAAACTGATTGCATCAAACATGGAAACTTTTAATAATTGTCATTAACATTTTTCAATGAATTTATATAATTTGATCATAATTAAATAGTATCCAGTGAAAGCAAGAGGCCTACTCTTTCCAATTATTCAGACAATGGAACAAATTTCGCCAAATTTAATCAATTTCGGCATTGTTTTATGAGAAGAGAATTCCATATATTTCTGTTCCTCTTGACAGCAATGTCGAAAGGCGATCCATTAGACTAATGATCAGTATTACTGTTGTATGCTGATATAAAGAGCCAGATTCAGTCATTGAACATTGTGTTGCTCTGCTGCTGTGATGTAAGCTCTGATGCTACCCATGGGTCTCCTAAATAGTAAAGATTCCTAGATAAAGAATCGTATTACCAGTTTAATTGTCCTTTAACAGTCTGCGTCGGGTTATGATATATTATTATAATAGACTCTAGTATTTACCCTGTAATTAATAATAAATATTTATAATTATAAATATTTAGTTATATGCATACTACTAAAGATAATATATTGATAGTATAGTGACCTGAAAAAAAGCCTACAACATGAGTGCGAATTAAGTTCAGTGCTATATGATAAGACACAGTCAAACTTTAACAGATATTGTTAAATTTAACCGCAAGTAATGTGCACTGCGTCAATAGAAGTTTGCTGCGCATGAATATTTTAGAATAGTTTCATTACCGGCACCGTAAACTGTCTTAGTCGACACTCAGTATCATGAATATTTGATGCGTGTCGTTGGCTCTGGTGACAGGAACGGAGATTCTTGATACTATACGTATGTAATAATGCTCGTCCTCCGTAAAGCTACTTTTCCACGTGGTAAGCGAGTGAAGATGGCTATTGTTGCTAGCAATTTGCTACATTTATTGCTTTCACATTCATCTTTTATGTTATAGATTAGTATTGGCTTGAATGAGTCAATTAACTTGTCATTTTAGATGCGATTGCATATATGTCAATATTATGGTTGCGATAATATGTTTAAATATTGCTGCAATAAAAGAAGCCATCTAAAAGTATTAATAGAAAAGAAATAAAACACTATTCGTGTATGTAAGCCGATGTAAATTTTGATTAATTCAACAAATATAGGTGAAATAAAAAAGCACAAGATTTTTCGATAAGAATAAGCGAATCATAAACTGATTAATAGGGGTCTACACATTTTGTCAACTTTTTAGTCATAATACAATATACAATTGATTTATCTATGCAATTATCTTTATCTATTTATCTTTATTTATCAGATATTAAATTCCAGTAAATGATGTAACAAATATGAAGTAGAAGCATCGCATGTATTTTTGCGAGCATTTTATAAAACAATAAATCATATAAAGGTCGTATAAGTCATATAAGTCTAAGAATATAAATCCACGTTGTTTATCATATTATTTTTGAAGAAAATAAAATGATAAAAAATCTTCAAGAGTTTTGTCTGAAACCATCTGAAAAGTTTTAGTTTTTAAGCTTATGTGATTAAAATTATTTCACAATTTCTGAATTTTTGATTATAATAGCCGTGAGAAACAACTTCCAGCGAAAAAACAAAAATTAACTAAATTTCTAAAGTAATTTTTAGTAGTCTATCAAATTAATTAAAGTACATTTTCGTATTTGTTAATTAAAATTAGGCTAAATTTTTTTGATAATCTTGATAAATGTGACTAAATTTTTTAAACGGGAATGAAAGTTAAATAATTCATGCAACTTCAAGTATTATGATAGTAACCGTAGTCATTTACCATAATTACAGATATACCACAATTAAAAATGTAATTTTTAGATCAGGATTTATTAATTAATGACAATCAAACATACATTTTGTAAAATCATCTAATCTAATAAAATAACTTAAACGACTTTATTTCTTTAATTATTTGCATTTTGTAACTTAATTGAACTCATTTTGAAAGAAGATAAAAAAATTCTGTCATAAATTTACATATTTTTTTTGTTTTTAACATTTTGAAAGGAGAGGGGGGGGGGCGGTTTCGTCGATCCATACTAACTTTTACATCGATTTGAACTATATACCTTTAGATAATTACAATTGGTATTGGTTATAAGTTTAAATTGTAATCAACATTTATCAAAGTGACTTTGATCAGCATTACAGTGTGACTCTTTTCACAATAAAAATGCTTCATTTGTTGGCTAATTGAAATGCTTATAAACTTATAAAATAAAGGCGTACTAAATTTAAATCACTGTAATACTTATAATTATAATTTCTATTATTCTATGTTACCATATTTTTATTTCTAAACTTTTAGTCCGAGGGGGCACAGTTCCCCCTCCCGCTTTTGCTCCCCCGGCGTTGAACTATTTACTAATATTATCTAAACTGAATAAAAATGACAGATATTAATATTTTCAATCATATTATTATTTTCAATCATGATCAGGTTGTTACTTATTGTGGATCACTTGCAGAATAAGTAGCAATATAAGAACATAGAGTAACCCTATCGAATGAATAGGAGAAAATTCTATAAAGAAAAATATAGAAATATAGAGAAAGTTTCTCTCCTAAATCACAGAATATATGGATATAGTGTTATTACATATGAATGTGAATTTGTAGAGAACTTTATGTATAAAGATGATGAAATCCAAAAATTAAAAAGAAAACTAATATAAATTTAATAAGGTTCGGAAAATTTTAATAGACTCCTATCGAGAATTCACGATACAAAGCATAATAGAAAAATGATGCTCGTGATATCATTATTTAGCAAAATTTACTGAGACAAGCTTTTAAAAAGTCAAAATATTTCTCAATTATAATTCGCCAAATGTTGCAGCAGTGTTTTCGAGCAATTCTTCAACTCATGATTTCTTTCGATGATACTATTCTTTTGCATTGTTATTTTTTTTATCAAATGCATTTTCTTAGCAAGTAGGCCTTCAGTAATTAAGATAGACTACACACCCCAGATATTTGATTGATCGTTATTTACTAAACTCTATTTATCAATGTCAAGATATCAACAATAATGATCAGACGATCAAAATCATATTAGAATATTCCTTATTTATGTTGAAATTTCGTTAAGATTTGGCGAATTTTACAATGACTTTTATTACAATATTTTGCGAAATTAAAGTTTTAAACGGCGGAGACTGTATTACACTTGTGTTTTATTTTGTATTACGTTTCTAGTTGAAAAAAACTTGCAAAGAAAATCATCTGCAAGAGATTGAGATTTTTATTGTTATAACTAGAAATGATTAGAAGTAAAAATGAAAGCTATTCTTTGAGTTTTGGTTTTCTTTCGATTCTTTAAAATTTTCTTAGAATTCGAAGCTCTAATTACAGAAAACAACAATTTTAATAGTTCTTAATATCTTGAATAGTCATAAATTGGATGAAATATAAGAAAACAAAAAGGAAAACTTTATAATTTAAAACAGATCACATTTTATTTACGTCTTTTCTAACGACGTTAATATGAATTATTATCGATTTAATTTTAATTTCTTTTTAATTATTTAAATTATTGTTAATTATATAATTTTAAATTATTGTCTAGTAACTGACGTTGAATAAAAAATTAATACTAGCACATTTCTGTAATAAAATTACTAATAGGATCTTTACGATAATTATATTGAATTTATAATCTAAAGCAAACCGGATGTAGAAAGATTTGCATAAAGTTTATAACTGCGACTTTATCTCGATATTGTCAGGAGGCTTCAGCTTAGTAAAAAAACTCATCAAATCGTTCAAAGATGCTTTTCTATATTTATGATTTCAACAAAAAATACATGTGAAAATAGAAAAATAAAAACTGGTAAAGTTACCATAATACAATTAATTACTGTACACTATTATAAATATCTTTTTCTTTATTCGTCATCAAAGACAGAAATATAACATAATACAAATTAAATTAGTGCAACAAGGAAATGAAAGTGCAAAATAGAAAAAAAGCAAAAATTTAAATATTGCGTCACATAAAATACAATATTGCATTAATTGTTCACGAAACTTATGCTATTACAATAAAGAATTTTGTTCATTAAGAAAATATTTAATGTAAAAATTTAAAATAATAATTATTATAACTTATTCTCCAAAAAGGAGTTATCTGCAAAAAACAATCAACCTTTAAAAATTGATGAATAAAATCAAAAGTGTTATAGCCAGGCCTCAACTTTGTAATATAGCTCCGCCCCTTCAGCCTAATTGGCTAATCAACGCGATATCAAAATTGACTTTAATTAAATGCTTAAACTGTTTTTCAGCTTTCAGTATTATTACTATAATTATGATTAGACTTACAGTTAGCATTTACTAATAAGATAACGATTTAAAGAAATATATTTCATCTAAGAGGCGTGGTTTGCAAAAACGAGACCTCGCCACAAAAACTTGTCTGTAACCCGATCCCGTTCTTGTTTTTCTTCTTCGTAATTAATTACCGTCGAAGTCAGCAAACCCACAGAGAGACACCCACTTGCAGGTTCGACTTGGTCGTCTATCATTGGATGAGATTGAACGGACGTTGTTCAATCTTTTATGAGGAAAGGTTTAGCGATGCATTCGATAATTTTCATCAGTCAATGTTTCGGTCACAATGAAACTGAAAAGTACGCCTACAAGAGGCAGACGGCAATACAAGTAGACGTACACACAGAAGTATAATAATGTAGGCCTACATGAGTGCACAGAATGGTTTTCTTAATTTTAATATTAGTTGCATTTGGTACAATATATTGTCAATAATGATAAAAAGGTTTTATGCAGGCGGTATTGTTTTTAACGGTTAAATAAAGAGATGATAAGCTTTCAGATTAAGATATTTAATATTAAGAGAAAAGTGGATTTGGAGAATCGCAACTCTATAGTTACGGACATTACTTGCATTACCATGGTTTCATATAATAAAGGGCAGCTGTAGCAATAAGAGCATATGAAATACCATCAATTAAATAATTTCAGTCAAATCAGAATAACCGGTTCCACGTCAACTCGTTTACAGACTTTTGATTTACTACACTACGTCTACTGACAGTTAATTGACCGACATTTTGTCTACTCTAACCATAACTACATCCATAGTATTAACCCTAGCCCTAATCAAAACTGTAATATTAGCCATGCCGTTGCCATAACAAACCTAGCTATAACGCAATCATAATTTTTAAATATTTTCATTATTAACTGCTTGCTAAGCGGAAGCATAAGTTAGTACTGATTGCGCAATAAATTGAGTAAAGAGAATGATAATCTGTTGCTATTAATGCAAAATCAAGAACAGTTTTGTATTATCATCAGTAGACAGAAGCGGATCAGAATTCTTTCATCTTGATAGATCAACCAAGTCTGATATTTTCCGATACAAATAAATTCATCGATTAACTGGTGACGCATCGTTAGTCACTGTCGGAAGCCGAAGGTCAGCGATCAAACAAAAAGGAAGAGACATCGCTCATAGCCGGGGTCGATATGAAAATCAAAAACTGTTTAAATCGATGTAAGTCAATGTCAGGAATTTGATTTATTGAGTTATCCTTGTGCATGTGTATGTATCAATGTTGAACTATGTTTTGATAAAATCAAAAATCATATCAGTGTGATGTATTTGACGTATTGATAAGAACAGGTTTAGTGAACAGGTTCTTTTTTACGTCTAAGAGTAAATAAAATTACAATTATGAAGTAACATATTTCGTGTGTTTTATATTAACGAGAATTTATACTTATATGTACGTAAAAATGATAAAAGTAACAAATAAAATCGTTTACGACATTTTCTAATGAAATATACATATTAGTTAAATTACACGAAGATTAACTACAAACTTTATTATTTTTTGCATTAGTAATATGAGATCTTTATTCATTAATTTGATTGAATTTATAATGAAAAAGAGACATTTTCTGAAATTAAATGGATTTCGAACAGCATTTTACTTTGTATTTTTCACTCTTTCTTAGTATTCAATTATTTTCATTTCCTACAGTTTGTTACTGTATCAAACAGCATACAATATCAACTCTTTACGATGCAATATCCTGTCAGTACAGCTATAGCTTCGGTTTTTGTCATAGAAAAACGACTTCTTCCAGTAAATCTCTTTTTATTGACACAATTCCACTTGTTTAATGAGATTCAATGCAATGTTGGTAAATAAAACGAATATCATAATTTAAAATTACTGACAATATATCATTTATAAGTAAATAATATTGATATATTTTGTATTATTTGTCCAGAAATTCTGTATGTAAACAAAGAGAAAAAACGGTATTTCTAATGGCCAAGGAAATGAATTGCACTTTAAATAATTACTAAACTACTTCAATATATGATTAACCTAATGTAATATGAGGAAAATTTCAATAATATAATATATAATTTCTCCCGTTATTTTAAACAAATTACTCGCATTTATATATTTATGTTCAGATACCGATACGTGACGCAAAATAGGTATACTTATTATTCGAAAGGCTTGTCACAAATAACATTATCAAAAAATAATGTTAAATAAAGTCGATTGAGTGAACTGCTCAAGGGACTGGACATTCAATCAGTTTCAAATTTTTCCGGTCTCCTGCCTGTTCAGTGTACAGCTGCGGGCAATACATCGATTCGTAGTAAAATATTTGTATCTTTTTAGGCTCGCAATAAAACGCGCTTCAGTTATGAGTCGCAGCTTTATTGCGCAATAACTATATTAGATAATGTTGTTTATTACAAGGCATTACTAGAGATAGAAACAGGCTGCGTGTGATCATCCGCATGAAATATACAGTATATCAATAGATCGTATTTGTTATAGTTTAATTTGCGTGAATCGTGTGTTATCTTTGTTTATACTCTTGAAAACGATAAATTAGTTTATTTTGGTTCTTAGATCAATCGATAATTATTAATATATCTTCAAACAATAAATTGCATGAATTTAAGTTAGGTATAATTAATAAATAATATATTCTAAACTAATATGCAGCTATTTAGTAATAAAGAATATATTTTGAATTTGTTAAAATTCTTAATTTATAGATATAGAGTAATATTTCTTAGCTCTCAGTTTAAACTTACAGATACCAAAAAGTTTATACTTTTTTCTGCACAGCTTGAAGAAAAATTGTCCATTTTTTGTATCCAAGTGTTCAAAAGTTTCTTCTAGAAAATATCAGTCAACATTAATTTCTATCCGATCTCTCCGCACGTTTTTTAATCAACTTCTCTAAAGCAAAGTCAGTTAACCTGTATTTAGAGTTGTCCAACAGTTGGCACACTTTACAAAAGCATTAATTTACGGCTTCACTCAACCAATCTTTTCTTTAACTGATTCTAATACTCAGCTTTTACAATGATTCGCTTTTAGAGTAGAGTGACTAGATGAGACAGAGAGCTAAGTGCGCTGCTGTTGATGAGAACCTGACAGCGTTGCGGCAGAACACAGCAATTTGATGCCCGAGGACGGAGTAAGCTTTGCCCGAATAGACTTACATTATAGTGTACAGTATATTGTTTAGCTTTCTTCCGCGTTATAATCGTCGAAGCCATCATTGAACCGTGCATCGTTCGCGTAGTAGCGAAGACTATACGAGGATAGCTTATCTTTAATAACAATTTAACTTTAAAGTAAGTATAGGCCTATATTAAGTAAGCTTACTATGTAAGCGTAATATTAACTTGCAATTTGTTTCTATGGTTTTAAAGATTATTAAATTATTCGGTAAGTAAATTCGACGAGTTCAACTTTAAAGCTGAATTTTACAGAAATATTCAATAATTCCAGCGAATAAGAAAAGCTACAACTATTAACTGTTTAGGGAGCACAAATTAATCGTTCTCTTCAAGTTATAAAAAAATACAAAGTGTAAATATAGCAATTTAACTATAGAAAGTGTATAACATTTAAATGAAATATTTATCTAATGTTTTGCATTTTGTGTAAATGAGTATATTACTATATATTATTTAATAAGTAAAATTCAAATATTGCAAATATTCTTAGAGATAAGTAAGCACTTACGTTAACTAATCATTCATAGTAAATTTACATTCAAAGTCTTAATATATTATGTTAAAACTTTGATACAAACAATAACGCTCTACTTATAAAATTTAATACAAATTCATTACAGAATTTCTGCAGTATAATAGCAGCATCTAAATTATATACAGTTAGAGTACAATGAGCTTGAGAAATCGTACAATAAATATTAAATATCGCGCGATGCTGTCCTTATGCATATTTATAAGTGTATTATATGCCTTACTTAAATGTTATATTAAGCATTTAATGAGATATTTTGTGCTGTCAATGTTGTTTATTAATCAAATAAATCATTTGCATTGTCTAATTGCCGAAACTGGATTACCGAATGATATTATTTCAGCAATACATTATGGATTACTACATTACTTTACAATTCTTTTGGCAAGCGTTAAAAGCAACGCCAATTTCTCATTCAATAGCACATAGGAAAGTAATGAGAAGAAAATTTACTAAAAAAATTATCTCATTCTTTCATGCAATCATTTTCTTCTACGTAAGTTTATCGCCAATGTTTCTGAAATGTTCGTCTAAACCCGTTGCTTCGAAAATGAGTGAAAATGTGATTGAAACTCAATTTGGGAAGATAAAAGGAATCATGGTGTTTTTACCAAATACTGATCTAGCGCCTGTTGAGATCTATCGAGGTCTTCAATACGCCTCCCTTCTGGGGGGAGAGCTGAGGTTTATGCCCCCGACTGGTTCACTGGAGAAATGGGACGGGACTCGAATTGCCGTAAAGTTTCGTCCGGTGTGCCCTCAGCGATTACCCAGGATGGAAGAACTGGAGAAGAAGATGCCACTTGGAAAAGTAAATCATTTCAGACGGATTATGCCTTTCCTGGAGAAGCAAAATGAAGAATGTCTGAATCTTAACATCTATGTCCCTTTTAGAGGTAACGATTTTGTTTACTTATGTTGTGTTGTTTTGAACATTATTGTGACATTTGAAACGAGCTTTATTTTAGAGTAAGTTATATATGAATCAATGTTACAAATAACTATATTTTTTATGTTACGTTTTTTGTTACGTTTCTGTGGAAAAATACAATAATCATATACAATATCTGAAATAAAATAAAATATTTTTTTATAGCAGATAGTTAGAAAAATCGTCCAGAATTTCCTTTATAATATTTTTATTGGGGTAATTCTGTATCTGTTACAAAAGATAAATTTTCTTGAAATTAAGTCTTCACCAGAAATTAACATCACCTGTTTGTCATTTTGTATATCTCGATGATTAAATTCTGCTTAGTAAAATGCTGCCTCATGTCCTACCGTGTGACGACCGTAAACATCGTCTGATTTATTTGAATCAATTGAAATTCATCTGTTAAAGTTGAGCCTCTGCAGATATTTATTCAGTTTCACTGGCTATTTCACAAAGATCACAAATCGTTAAATTTGCACCGAAATTGAATTTAGGGTTTTCAAGAATTCCAGACGTGTCTCAACTTAAACTTTACTGCATGATTTAACGTCTAATTTCCTCAGCTTTATACCACTTGAGAGACTCTAGAAAAGAAAACGCAAACTTTAATATGCTATTTCTCTTTACTGAAGAGAAAAATTACAGTCGAAAGTTGCTCTGAGCATTGAATTTATTTCAATTTAAATTTTCATTGAAACAGCAGATTACATACAATGTAAAACGTTTGATGAACAGTTACTTGAGCAAATAGTTTTAAGATTTTATTTAAAATGTCCATTTGACTAAATGTTAAAGCTACATGAGTCGAAAATGACAATTAAAAATAATTCCATAAATATAATTTCTTTTCCATTTAATATAATTAATAATATGTTAAATTACACTAGTCTCAAAGTATCTGGTTCTTTTCTTAGGAAAAGCAGAGAAAATATTATTTTTGGACGCAAGTTATTGGATCTAACGTTGCGCAATGTCGTTGTTAAACCAACGTATTACTTTGGCTTTGGGCGACTTTATTGAAAATTGACAACAAATCATGTCACGTAATAATGCACTGCATTGCCAGCTTCATCGTTACAACATCATTAGTAGATTCCAAACTGATTAATTGAAAATGAAACTTATCTGCATGCATGAAATCTATATTTGTAAAATGTTCTTGTGCAGTTGAAAAAATATAACCTTTCAACATTAGTCAAATGATTCAATTTTAGTTTTGCAATATTTGGTGCGATTTGAAACTATATATGTTAGACTCAGTTAATAATTTTAAACCAATCGCTAATAAAAAGTATTACTTTTCAAATCTCTGGCGAAGACTCACAATTAACGTTTGGGGGAGGGAGGTGTAAATATTGAATGTATAATCATTTATTTTTTACATTCTGTTAGAATAAAGAATTCTAAAAAACAATTAATGCAATATATGGCAATATTTGTTTTATTTTGTTTATTTTTGTTGTAAAAACGCTCGTCTGTCAAAACGAAAACAAAATTCGACTTTTACGTCCATCAATGCGATTATATCTACATAACTGTATAAAACAATTTTCTGCACAAATTGCAGTAAAGCTCAAAATCTGAATCTCTACATCCATCCAGCAATGCATGCGTGCGTATATACCGATAACGACTGTGATGGAAGATCAAATTGTGAGTGTACCAGCATTGATATAAGATAGATCGATGGCGATCGATGGCTAAATGCACTACAGTTGCATCGATCCATAACTCGCGCTATTTAGTAATTCTGTCAACAGCAACATTTGCCGCATTTATCTGCGATTAAACGATGAAAACTGAAGTCAGCTTAAACAACTAATATTCGACTTCATGATTTTTTAAGACCCGCGATCGTATAAATCTTTAAAGTATGTGTAATTTGTTTCACTTTACTTGCTATATATAATATAGCTGCATGATATAGTGTTATTATCTTTTAACGTTAATTACAAATGAATTACCATATCAATAGATACAAAATAAACATAATGAAACTATGAAACTATTTCCTCTATTGTTGTTATGAATGTTTGTTACAACTTTATTTATCAACTAGCAGCAAAGCCTGTCAGACGACAGGCATAAAAAGAAAATGTTTAAGTCTGAAAAATCATTTTATTATCAAATATCAACTAGATTTCAATATTTCAACTATATTACTAATATTTCATCCAATTTGAGCACCCTTTATTCAATGGTACCATTGAGAACCCTTGGATCTGTCTTAATAGCTTAATTATATCGAGTTACAGACAGACAGACGAACTTAGCCAATTATTATATTAGATGTACGTATATGCTATCTTTTGTAACTAAAATCATCTGTACTAGAGTCATTAAATTTATTTAAGTTTATTATGCCTAATTGTAATTATAATCTCTGATATATTTTATAAAATAGCATAGATTTGTCAATAATTAATTCACATTATTCACATTTACTATATTATTTTTACTACGAGAAATTATTCGAAAGCTTCAAATTCAAAACAATGTCAACCAAGTATTCACATAAACCTACTCACTCCCATATTAAATAAATAATGTGACGACGTGTGAACTGAATCGAGAAAAAGTTACAAAACATTAACAAACTGTTATTTGCGTTATTTCTAAGCGGCATAAATCCTGGAAAAGCGTTTGAGACACTGCAAGGGAACTGCTATTACTCTTCTCGCGAGATAATTAGAATCTAAATTATATAGATCGTTGGTTTCATTTAGGACTGCTGACGAAAGTGCAAAGAGGCGGAGAAGGTTTAATTAATGGCTGAGAGATCGCAGAAATTGACACTCGATGTGTAATTAGCGCATTTATAAAACAGAGCTAGAGCTAAAATGATAATAAAGAGTAAAATTAAGAAATAAAATAACAATAAGTTAAATTTTCTAAAATTGATGATTTTTTGCAAACAAATATGAACTCTACTAATAGGTTATTATGATTTAGGATTTTATGTAATTTTTACCGGTAATTGCAAATTTCCAATTTCTCCGAAAGTAGTTTTACACAAAGAAGGGTCTAATAATTAAACAAAGTAGATTTAGAGGGTATTAATGCATTTCTCTGAAATCTATTTACTCAGAAGAATTATCAGTAGTATGTTTAGTAATTTCTTCAACACAATGGATTGACTTTATAATCTCATACTCAGAAAGACGGTATAAAGAATCACTTCTTAATCTTTAACGTTTTCTTATTCAAGCTTGTTTAACGTTTTCTTCTTCAATCTCATCCTCGGTCCCTGAGCTGAATGTGAGTGAGACTGATAGTGTTCGACATGCAAGAGACAGTATGATAGACAACAAACGCTATCAATATATTCGGCCCCTAACGTTTTCCTATAGGATGCTTTGAGCGAATCTGTACTCTTATAACTGTAGCAGACAGTTATATAAAGACGTCGAGAAAGACGATATCTTTAGCAATGCATCATTTGTCAACATGTCGAGAGAGTAAAATACGAAACAAAACTAATTAAAGCTTTCGCTGATGAGATTAAGATTATGGACTTGGGTAAATATCCATCATTTTGTTCCTGTAAAGAAATCAATTGCGATGTGATCAATCGTTGCGTCAAATGTAATGAGATATTGTTGATGATTACTATCCGTGATATGTGGTCATTTATACTGTCCACCTTTCGCTTTAAATCATAGTTTGAATTTAGTTTTTTATTTACATAATAATTTCTTGAAACATAGCATACAATATGAGTTTTCTTGGGGAATTACATTAATTAGGCATAATGCAATGCGTAATTAGTGTAAAACATAATTCGTAGAAAATATAATATACACTAAAGCTTTTAAGTAATAGGCAAATTAGTAATAGACATGCAATTGGATCAAGTAAATAAATTTCAATTATGCAAGAACCAAAAAAAATGAAATCAAGCCCGGACGCTTCCATTAGAGAACACCAAAACATGATACTTTGTGTTTGTAATCCACTAATTGATCAAACAAAGCTTTGCTAACTGAACACATCAAGACATAAATCAATGTTAATTTTGATCGAAGAAAAGGAAAAACAAATTAGAAACAAAAGCAGAAAAAGTTTGTTAACGAAAAACGGATTAATTCATCTAGCAACATTACTGAATGTAAATAAATTCACGTGATAATATGATCATAATGCTTTAGGCGCTGAGATATAATTGGAGACAGTTTGTACAACATATGACAAAGATCACGATAAAGTTATTAATGCCTCCGTAATTGCTTATGGAAGGGGTTCACGGATGTAAAATATAATTCAGACATATTTGCGTAGTTTAGGAATACGCAAGTATGCGTCTTCGAATTAGTCGAGCAGAAATAGTTTTTGTTAAACTATATAGGATCGTTTTATTGTAAGGGACCCGTAAAGTCCTCGCTAAGGATCCGCAGTGTATTCTTTTAACCATAAAACTGTGAAGCCAAAATGAAGTCTTTATTAATTAAACAAGAAAAAATGAAAATATAAATTTAAAGAACAAAACAATCAATTTTTTAAAATTTGAACTTTTGCTTTTACAAAAAAACATTATTTATTGAAACTACTTCGATGTATAAATAAAATAAATATTCAGAGGTATAATCTGATATCATTATGCAGTTGCGATGTTCTCGCGAGCTAGTTTCCATCTCAGTCTCGGTGACAAATATCTCGCAAACACACGACACGTCTTCTCCCAGATCTGAGAACTAGAAGCAACGTTAGATATTTTTCTTGATTTCTGGTCATCTGATCAAAGGTCTCCCTCGGTCAGCGGTTTGTGATTTAAACTGGACTCCTCGCTCGGTTAAGCAGCGAACCAATCTGATAATTAAAGATCAGAGCTGCGAGTGTCTCGTCAACTGAATAGTTTTCTTCAACTGAAAAAAATATATATTATATGAGCTTTGATATAAGAATATCTTACGCGAAATTAAAAATCAAATGAGCGTTGCTCTTTTCATAGTCATCACACCGTTTGTATTCTTAGAAAGTAAATATGTAAAATTCATTAACATTAGATGTGAAGAGATGTTGGATTTATCAGTTTATATTATAAAATATTTACTTTACATATTGACGATTAAAAATCCAGCTATTTTTTTTCAAATTTATGTTAATAAGTTCTTATATATTTTTTTAAATAGAACGAATCCATTTTATTTACGTGTAATCAACGTATACAGCAACAATTTTAACAATTCAGCAAATTGATGTCAAATTTTTTAATGTTAATAGAAGTAAATAGTATAAGAAGGGAACCAAGAACAGGCCCAAAGATTCCATCAACCAAACCACCACCCCAGAGACTAAGGAAATATTCATATAACAAATTGTTAACCTGTGACATTTGACAGCAGTTTTCTTTAATTACGTGTTATAAATTCTGCGATCCAAAATATTATGTAATAGAAATTCAAGTTATTTTTAAAATCTTTAAAGTTGATATTAGAAGACCACTATTTTTTGCTTTATTAAAAAAACGTGACTAACTTTTATATGAGTCTGTCATGACTTTAATATTTAGCAACCTTTATAGTGTTTTCTTCAAAAAGAGCAGAATTAAAAACTAACACATATTAAATATTAATAATGACAACAAATATCAACGAACGGCTTTTACACGGAGTTCAATTTTTACTTCTTATTTTAAGAGAAAATTTTTTTATAGATTTCTGAAGCTAAAATTATTTATATAATTTCTGTGAAAAACTCATTACTATTATCAACACTTGAGTGAAGTCCGTAATTGCTGATCTATGATTATATTGAGCTGGTTTTTTAGTCGCGGAGTATTGGGAACAAATCGAAGTAATTATCCTATCAATCCTGGAGTTACTCTTTCGTGATATTCTCTCAGTGAATTAAGTGTTTGTATGAGTCATTTTCTCTTTCAAGTCTTTCGCTTTACGTTTCTGTGTAATGTACATTGTATTAAATATCAGTTTATAAATGTTTTCATCTATTTAGTATAGTTTTGTCCTAGTTATCCTGGTGTCACAATCTAAGTGGCATAATTGCTTACTTTTATAATGCCTTTATAAAATATCTGTTATTCTATAACGATCGTAAAGAAATTAACGTTAATTTTTATTCTAAGTCGTGTATATTTGAATCAATGAATAAAAATAGAGTTTGGTTAGTTTTATCGTAGCTTTACTTGTTTCACACTAGTTTTTCTACCAGTTAAAATTTTTGCATTTTTAGTGTTTATAAATTCATGATAATCGAGACACCATTTTGTGCTATTAGTGTCATAAATATTTAAGTTGATCATGAATATTTTTTAACAATTTAAATAAAAGTTTATAGCAAATATTTAATCAATCATCTGAATTATAGTTTTATAAAAAATTCGAAAACGATGTTACGGAAGCGTTCTACTGCGGACAAAATTTATTCAATGTTTGTAACAGAACAATAATGTCTGAGCTGTCAGTGAATATAATATATTCTATTGCTAGCTTTATTTATTAAGACCGCTAGATGAGATTTAATATGACGGTAGCAAACTGTATGTAACGGCCGGTCATACAGCAATTTATATGATAAACACTCGGTATTTGATACAGCAGCAAATGAAATGAGAACTCAATATTATCCGCTCTTCAATATACCGTCTGTGCGTAAAAGTTGCGTAGTAAAATGCAGATGCTTTACTATGTCCCACGAACAAGCATACACAGTCCTTTTGTAAAGAAAATGTTAAATTGATGCTTTGAGATATGTTTTATTTCATTTAGTGTTCATAATAGCAGAAATAATTGTCAGTATTTTAAATAATAGGTCTAAAGCGAACCTGCATCCATCATTAAAAGTATAAACTATTTTTATTTATTAATGATAACGCGAATGAAGTTGAAAAATTCAGTGATTCGCATTATATTTAAAGTGATCGAGCACTTTGTGTATTGGATCTCAATGAGGTCGGCCGAATGTGATGTAATTTTTGATGAATGAGAAAATTCACAACGTTTTCATTTCTTAAACTGAAATAACATTTCGCGAAATATTCAAGGAATCTGTCGTATACATGGTTCTCTGTATGTTGTATTGTAAGTGCCATTCTACAATATTATAACAGTTATGTTATAATATTGAGAAAAGATTAGTGATTCCAAAGAATATGTATAACTGAATGATTTAATTTTTAAGGTAATAAACTCGAAAAATAACCTTGTCATGAATCTTCAGTTTAATTTAGAAGGCTTAATTAACAAGCAACCGATTGTTAATTCAAATTAACTGATCGGTTGTAGTATTCTGCAATTGATAAAAGCACTAAAATTTAAAAATTGTAATTAAAGTTTATTTCTAAGTATTGAATTTGTAATGCTTTTATCAATTAAAGGTATTAAAATTAAGTTTAATTTAATCTCTGCATTAACTTTATTTCTATTGTTTTTAATTTTCATTTATGTATTAAAATTAAAAACATATTAAAGTATAAACTTTCACTCTTCGCGTTCAAAATTGTTACTTTTAATTCTTTCCGTTTTCATTATTATAACTTTATCGACTTTTGTCATTTTTCCCTCGTTTCAAAATTGAAGCGTGTTTCAATAATAATTTTTTTTCACATTTGACGCAATGTCGTTTTCTTATTGCATCTTTTGCGACCAGTATCACGTTTCTCATTCATCTCGATTTAGAAAACAGCGAAAATGAATAATATTTCGTGCATCCGACATGAAATAGATAAACTTCTATGCAATGATGATATCGTTATCAATATATCGTGAAATTTATCTAAAAAATAATCTATATTTCTGCTGCTTCTATTACAATCAATCTATAGATCAATCTTTTTGCTCTTTACACGCATCGTGTTATCGTACATGGTATATATCACATATTTTCTAATACATCATATTTTCTTAGTATAAAGACATGTTTTGTAATTATGTTTAAAACTATTAAAAAGTTCATTGCAAGATTTATAACATTTGAACTAAATATTATCTTTTTGAGAATTATCAATTATCTGACAAATATAGAAAAATATGCGATAGGTGGACATATTGCGTTTAGAATAAAACGGCCTCTCAAGACTAGTTTGTTATGTATCGTATCGGGCTCAAAGCAAGGAGAGATCTTGATCGTCAAGCTATAAGGTTCAATGATTTGTGGGATCCTCGGGCGATCGTCTTTCTAGGCTTTGTTATAAATCCATCATTGACTGACCAACAAATGAAATCTAGTGTTTTCACATAATGTTCAATATTATGTTTACACGTAATATAATATTACATAATATTAATATTAAACATAATATTAGGTGTTCTTTTATAATTATTTTTTCACAAATTATAACTTATTACGCCATGTCTGTAATTAACTGTCGAAAGTTAAAAGATTGCGCCACAGTGAAAATATCAGTCAGTTAAAAGTAAGTAGTAATATTTTAAAGTAATCAAATATAGTTACACAAATTACTCTATAAAGTAATTAAAGAAATTTAATTACTTAGTAATATAAGTTTTTTTTCAAAAATAAAAGTCGTCAAATACATCGTCCCAGACTATACCAAAAAACTTTTAATAGGGTATAAGGGAGAGATAACAATTTCAGTACAATTGTAGCGAAACACATGCACCTCAAGGGATGACAGAAAACATGAAACAGCAATTATTTTCATGATATAAGTCGAGCACAAAGAAAGAAATGTACAAACGGCAGGGAAAAGTTTAAATTAGAAAGAAATCAATCGATTGAATGCATTTAAGTTTTATTTTATGCAGACTATTTCAGAAAATGATTTTTTAACTGCATATCGGCAGGCGTATTGACTCATGTTATAATAGTATATAAAATCAGTTGAATCAAATATAATATCTACAGCCTCAAGTAGTTTAATGTAAGAAATCAAAGGCCAATAATTATACATATGCCTTTGATTTTGACTGTTTTTTTTATCACATAATATGCTGTACCTGTGTTCATGGAATATGCTGATTTTGGTAAATTTACGCTAAAAAACATTATAAGATCCAATAAAAATTACACAATTAGAAGTTGCATGTAACAGATATTTTTTGACATCTTATTGACCCATATCACAGGTACAGCATATTATGGCACAAATGTTATTATTGTGATTTGATATAATATACATTATGAAATACAGATTCATAATATTATTATGAATCTGTATTTCATAATGTATACTATTGTTTGCTGTACATTATTGCTGGGTCATTAGCTCTTCTTGCTCGCTGTATATTATTGTTAGATTCATCTGTATGCTTGTTAGATTATATATAGTTTTTAGAACGGTATTATTACTGATCTCTCTTTAAAAACGCATAAAAGTCATTACTATAAAAAGGTTTTAAAAATTCTTTACTTATAATACTTCTTTTTAATTTACTTAACTACACTGACAAAAGCTGTTATGTCTTAGAAATAATTCTAGACACGAGTGAGTTTAAACAAAAACGCAACTTGCTTATCAAAAATAGTTATTTTTACTTTATGGTTACTCAAAGCCTCGGTAATAATAGCTATTCAATTTGAATGATTCAATTTCATAAAGTCAGCGAAATGTTGTCAAACAATTATTACCGAGTCTTACGTACGCAGATATTTTAATTATAATATTAAAAAAATAAAATGATTACAGTAATGGCTATAGTAATAATTAACATTCAAATTAAATTAACGGTGATAAAATTAAAAAAACAGAAATTGGTAATAAAGTCATTTCAATAATAACAAAGATTGTTATTATTACATAATTTATTAATAATTGATTGTTATTATTACATAATTTATTAATAATTGTTTGTTATTATTACATAATTTATTAATAATTGTTTGTTATTATTACATAATTATTACATGATTGTTATTTTACATCGATAATGTAATTAAAATCGATCTGATGCAAAAAGCAGTAACTTTGCAGTAATGCCGACTCTGGAATGTCTTCAACGAATCGGGCAAGAAAAAAATAGACTTGAGAGTTGAGACCTTCAAGGCAGAATGAAAAGACTTTCGCTTGACTGAACTAAACGACAATTATCAGATGTGTAGCGTACGTATTTCATCAATGCAATACAGATGGGCAAATTGATATGACGTGCTTTGAATAGCAAGATATGCAGACTGAAATTTATTTGATGCTCCAGCTACAAAGTTGAAATAAATTGTTGTAGCATAGCAGCTATTTTTTACAATTTATTTTGTTCTTAAGAGTGAGACTTGTGTTTTATTGACTTACTGTTCACTTTAGCACAAGAAGACTATTTATGACAAGATTGGATAATCATTATTAGTAAATAACTGATAAAGTTTGATGAAATCAGTGAATAATCATATACGGAACACAAGTGATTAGTCAATATTCGACACTTAATAAATCCGCGCACTAAATACCTTGCCTGTATTGATTGAAGGAATAATGCATACAGCTCGTGTGGTTCTTAAAGTGACTAAGCACTATGTCGATGTTTGTCGAAATCTACATAACAAGCAAATGAAGCAAATGCAAAGTTGATTACGTATTATTTGAACATTATATTATAGCTATCAAGAGGATATATGTTTGTATTATAATACGTCACAAAAAGCATATTTAATAACATTACAATGAATTAACTCGATATTGTTACATATTCATTAGCATAGTCATTACTCAGTTTTTTATTTCTAAATTGCTAACAAACTTTACAAAGTTAATCTGTTTGCCGCAATTTTTATATTCTGTTTCATTACCGCTAAAATTGTGCTATCTGCATGTTGCTAAAAGTCAATTCGAAATATATTCATTCTCTTTTCCTGTTGATTCTTCAATAAATGTAAAATTAAGGAAATAATTTTCTATCAATTTATCAAAAATGGTTTACTATGCAATAAGGCGTTAATGTAAATTAAAGGTTTACAGTTTCCATGCACTATTTGCTAATACATTAATGTAATCGTACTGACAATTATCGGATACTTTTTGCCTATGTTTTTTTAACTTTCTTTGATACTTTTTAATTTTTGTCTTTGTATATTACATAAAGTCCACGAAAATCATTTTCCAATTACGTGTAACAATTCATATTAGCCTACTGTATATTTGTCGTCAATTTTACAACAAGGATTCTGATTCTTAACTTTTTTTAAGCAATTAAACGCGTCACAAAAACGATTAGAGTTTTTAAGTCTCTCGTATCAATTATGCAAACCCTTGGTTGGAGATGCAGAGAAGTTTGTAATCGCTTTCCAGTTGTCGCCGAGGGCGCACTTGGCAGGTGACTGCTGAACTACAATTCAATTCGCTGAATCATGATCTATGACGTGGCAATGAAACGAAACGACCATCTGCAGCAGATCTCACATGATCCAAGCAAAGGTGACAATAGACCGACACGTACTTTGTAAAAGTCACGACGTGAAGTTATTGCTAGAGTTGTGCCGAGAATGAGATTAGAAAATTCGAAGTAATTACTGTCGCACGATATAAATTTCGATTACATATATTTAGTTCATAACTCAAGGCTAAGCAAGACTCTTCATTGAATGTATTTTTTAAGCGAAATAGAATCTAATATTAGTAATAATTCACCTAATATGAATTTTAAATTGCATGCATGCATGCCTCCTACCATCTTTGTTTCATTCTCTCGTATTTTTGAGCTGTCGTTATTTCCTTTAATTCTCATTTCTTTCCAATCTGATAATAGCTTAATGTAAGAGTAATCATACTCTCTAAGTAGTGTTTTACTATTAAACCAAGCATCGACAACAATCAAATAAAGCATGCATCAAAAGCAAAGCAGTAGCCTGGATGACTTTAATGTCAATCAGCGGCGACTCTATTTATTGCTGATACAAACGTGCGGGTCACTGCGATGTTATAAACAGTAGCATGGTGCTTGGTTTAGCAGATAAAAGCAGTCGTAACGCTGGATATTCCTGTTTGCGTGATCGTCTAGGGTTAGAATTGGGGTTAACCCCAACAGAGCGCCAATAGAGTACTAAAGTACACTTCTTATGCCACTTTATTTATGTGACATTTCGTTTAATTTATTTAATTCATAAAGTGAATTATCCTAATGTTGGTAAGTCCTATAATGAAATTAATGTAGAAAAGCAATCACTTGTAGAATGTAAAAAAGAACATTTATAATAGTTCATTCGACATTTATTAAGTCGCTGATCTAATGTTAAAAGACTAAAGTTATTTTTTGTCTTTAGATATCAAATCAGAAGCCTAATCGATTGATGTATTTTAACAGATATTTTAAAACTAACAGATACTCTAAACAATATAACTCAAACATCTGAAAAATCGCGGTGTCTCATTTACACAATAACTAAATTAAAAAAAACACTTAGGTGTCTATGTAATATTATGATTATGTACAGTACATGGTCGATCATTGCAGCAAATGCAATTATCTGACTTGTACTGTTTTGACGTAACATAAATATGACAAGTATAATGAGATCAGTAAGAGGATGTGTGCGTCGTTTCATCCGGGATTGAATTGCGCACGTGAGATCATAGGTCTTCCTCATTCGTCTCTTTTCGCGTGTACAGATATCCTAATATGACCAAACGGAATAATATTAAGCGTGAAAATATTTATAAAATAAACTTTCTACGATTTCAATTTCGTCAATTTATAAATCATGGCCAGACTGGAACGTATAATGTTTTTTATATAGCATTGCTTGAATTAAAAATATAATTTGATCATCATAGGCAATATTACCTCTTGATTATTTTATTAATGGTTTTTGTGGATACATAGATGTATTAATTAATACATTGATGCTAGAATTCTATACTAGAGCGTTGCTAAAAAAGCGCGTTATAACGAGTTTTTATTACAATCCTTGTAAGTTGTATTTGAAGAAACGTGCAGATTCGATTAAAGTACAGATTTCCATTAAAGCTTTCTATACATTATGAAACACACACTTTATGAAATAATTTGATTATTTTTTTAATGTTTTCATCATTTTGATCATCATTATCGTATTGTTAACACAAACCTTAATTTAAATGGGATTTGTCGATATTCTGTGAGAGTGACTTCGCTTCATTTAACTCACTCCATCTGCTTGGCAAATCCAGTTAAAATATAAAAATAGCTTTCTTGACCCAAAACTAATAATTATAATTACTCAACAACCTAGATGACACTAACATGATCAAAAGTGACTAGGCCTATGTTTTTAGATTATGCTAAAACATAACGTTTAGTTCCGGTAGTTGCATTTTCAATCCAAGTCCGATCAATCGATGAAAGATGTTATCCTTGTTTATGCATAGTCTCATCTGATGTCTGGTTGGTTGACTTGTTTTAATTCTCATTGGTTTTCTTTGATGTCTACATTCTATAGAAGTCATACTGATTCAGTGTACAGACAGCAGATGATCTTCAATAATTAAAAAGTGTGTGAGATGTTTTCTTCTATTTCAAGAAATTTTTAAATAGTTTTTAAATCTCAGGTCTTAGCTGAACATATATAATCAAATACACTATTAGCTGATGCAATCTTGTTGTTTCAGACCATAGTACTGATATATTTTATCCACCGAATAACAAAGTTAACAAATCGAATTTTTAAACAGATAAAAAATTATCCGTTTAAAAAAACGGTAACTAACATCACTGGTTATGGTTAGGGTTAGGCTTAAGATTAGGGTTAGGGTTAGTTCAATAAATGATAACTAGATCTGCACAGTTAAGTTTCCATTGCATAACACAAGAAGCGCATGAAGCACACGAAACACACAGTATCTTGATGTAATACCGTTATTAGATCAGTGGCAGTTTTACATTTCTTCAACAAGAGCACTCACTGCGAGATATTCTTGCTGGACCGACAGTAGCTTAAAAGCGATCGTTTTATTTCTATTGATTAAACTCGTTTCTTTTCTCGTATACACAGAATTAGATTGTCTGCAAAACTGGTTACAGGCGATATGGACTTTCATTATTGTTAATATTCCTAGTCACTACTTTGATTATTTATTCTATTCTGCGATTTTTACAATTATAATGTATCGTTTTAACTTCGTGTAATTTTATATAAAATTCTTTCAAGAAAAGCAGATGAATTTTAATATAACAGCACTTTGCACTAAGTATTGTTATTTATTAAATAGTGTAATAATTAAAGTATTAATTTAATGATTAAAAAAATTTAATAATCACACGTAGTGTGATTTTTAAATTTTTCAATAAATGTTAATGTTATCTCTTGCTAATGTTACGGTTAATGTTTTCTCTTAATATAAGTTATATAGCAATAAACATAACGTGTAATTATAGGAAACAATATTTTTAGTAAAATAAAAATAATATAAGTTAAATAATGAAAACTATGCTATTATAAAATTATAAAAATACTACTGCGTTTCTACCCTGTCCCAATTAATTAAACATTTTAATTTAGTTTCTGTTTTTAATACTGTAGAAATAAATAATCCAAAAATTACTTCAACTTTTATTTTAATGTGATTTATTTAAGTGAATGAAATCATTTTCGATAATTGTTATCTTTATCAATCGCACACATGATTTTTTCACCCGACTACTCAATATTTGATACCAATTTCATTTGAAAGACAGTTGAGGGCATCTCTCAATCTCAGTCTTTCTTTTAGTTCTCGCTTGATTTTGTTTTATTCATCGATGACAGACATGAACTAATTTCTTTCTTTTTAATTTTTTACCCAACCAGCAGCTATCTTTGTTCTCGGTTCGTATGCTTTCAGATTTGTCTGGAAGTTGAAAAGAAGATTCTAATAGACATATAATCTATTTACGAGCGTTCACACGCACATAAACAAGATTATATGTCTATTAGTTCGATAATGGAATATTTTTGATATGAAGAGCAAATAGTCTATTGTTTATTATCTATGACAATTGATTAAAAGAATTACATATTTGTCACACGAAGAAATGGATTCTCTTAGCAAAAATTGGAGTTTTATAAAAATGAAATTTTGTGTACAAAATACAATATATAAAATGAAACATCAGCTAAACGCATTCTTTAATCTGATTGATTAGTTAAAGTATATTTAAGCCGTGCTTAGGATAATTTAATAACGCACGATTATTATAAAATTCAGGTCAATTGTATTTTCTCAAATCAGTTTTATGAGGTCTAGGTTTCTCTTCATTTACAGGGCAGGGTTGAGGATTTACATCGGATCGCTTTGCTAAAATATTTATAGGAATTATTAGTAGCGGACTATTACTAAGTACTTCTTTGCAGAATGGGCAATTTTTAGCAAGCCGAACAGCTTTATACATTATATAAATTTTCATTATCATTTAATGATGCAAATTTGAATTAATTAGTGTGACCCACAATCAGATAAACAAAGTCTAGCCCAGATGCAATTCTCTCGTTTTAATTGCTGATGAATAATTTATGATTATTTAAAAGCAATCCTATAGTTATTTTAACAAGCAATATAGTTTGAGACCTAAATAACCAATTGACCTATAAATAGTCACACTCTCAAAAGAGAGAGTCAAGTAGGATTATTAATGTAAAACAGTACTGCTTCCCATCAACGCGAGATCACGTGTAAACAGCTGTATCACACACTTAGTAAAACTTTCTCTGTCCTGACCGTGAACGAGTTCCTCTATTGAAAGTCTCTATTATGATTCCGCGGCTTGACAGAAAAATGTTACAGTAATGGGACAATGCAGATGGTACTGCAGATGCTGCAGAGAAGCTACTGCGTACATTTAGTAGTAGATCGTCTTTTAAAGTCTTATTGATCACATTGGCTTATTTAATGTATTATTCATAAGATTTACATGCAGTCACACTACAGAGAATTTTATCTAGTACTTACATAATAATGCATCTAATTTTAACTAGCAAATCGAAGGGTGACCTTGATTGTTATTGTGAAATCAAAGAACTTATGTTATGTTGTCCCCGAATAAGCCTAATGGAATCATGATTATTTTTCTTCAAAAAAATCGCCAAAAATTCTCTCTTGTTACATCTGAAAGTTGTGTTTAAGACAATTTGAACCTCAACTGCTTTTATGAATGGCTTGAATCCTGTTTAACTCCATTGTAACTTTTGTTTTGACATGAAATGCTTGTAAAATGTATATAATTCTGTTTTAAAAGACACTTGTACATGCAACTAGTGCTTGTTTCATCTGTGATATTATTCAAGTGCAGATTGTTTCATTGACTGGCCTCTGGTAGCTATAGTAGTTTATATGCAACAAATCGTCGTTTATAAAACAATTTTAAGACCTATATTTCAGTAAACATGGAGTCAAATAATATACGTTTAATATATAGTTATCAATTTATTCTAAATTAGTTATTTAATTTAGCTAATGATTTTTATAATAAACCTAGTATAATAATAGTTGCGTCTTAATCCATTGCAGTTACAAATACAAAGGGTAAAAATACAAACAGTCCATGGTATAATCGAGTAGTTTAGTTTCATCACATTATCGCCGGTTTGCCTGCATGTACAGAAAGTAACTCAGGACAGTAAACTCATTGTCGAAATGTTTTTGCTGAATCGCTTCGAACAGAAATTGAAGAGGCCAGTGGGGAAGTGGGGAAGGGGGGGGGGGTGTATCTAGAGAGTCGTTTGTTGAGTGTTGATTTTTCACGCTATCCATTGCTCACAGTGCAGCTAGCCGCCTCTTACTCTCAACCTCTGAACTGAAATAGTTTTTGTAACAATCCAATGCTTTTTGAAATTCTGGGTTAAAAAACTATTAAATGATTCTGAAATGACTCAATGACGGTAGCTTAACGATGTTAAAAAAGTTTAATAGTTTCATTTTCTAAAGAGAATATTTTTGATATTAGTCTTTGTGCTTTGATACTGCATTTGCATTGTTTGTTTTTGCAATTATTGTATTTTTGTTATAATTCTGCTTAAATTATGACACTTTATTTTGTTCCAAACTTTAATACTATTACAAACGACACATACGAAAGTTATCAGATAACAAATAAATTAAATAACACTTTTCGTGTAATAAACAAACAAAGCAATAAATGCTAAAACACTACAGATGCTAAATATTCTGCTGTTTTTGTTATGCTTTAGAGCAGAACGACACGCGGCAGTTTCCCGTCGTGGTATTTATTCACGGTGAGAGCTACGAACTCGGATCCGGTAACGCGTACGACGGAACTGTGCTCGCGTCATTCGGTCGCGTCCTGGTTATCACGCTCAACTATCGACTTGGAGCGTTAGGTAAGTGCTGAGCAAGGTTCACCCTGCATCGATTCAGCCAGATTATTGTTTTAGTGAAATCATCAACGCAGTATTGAATAACTCAATTTAATAAATATAAAGTTAAGATATAAGAGAGAGAGAGAGAGGTCATGCTTTGTAGATTAATTTAATGTAATAATAAAGTGCTTAATTATTTTTCAAATAAATAAAAGCTTAAGCTGATGTGCGAGAATATACTTAATGTTTAACGTATCTAAGAAATATAGAATTTTATTTAAATATATTATTATTTTTATTTAAATATAAAATTTTGGATGTTTTGCATCCAAAATTATTATATGACAGAATATCATAAAAAATATTCGGCTTGAAATAATATTACAATTATTGAGCTCATTTATTTTTTGATATTAGTATATAATAGAATAAATATAAAAATTAATGTTATTATGCTGCGAATTGCATTTATTTCAGTTTCAGATAAACACAATGCTAAAAATAAATGTGTTTTTTATTCATGTGTAGTATGGTTCAATGTAATAAATAGAATCACATTCTGTTCAATTTTGTAAGTTCCTGAAGTGAAACAGTATCTGTGGAATGCTTATGAAGAAAAATATCAAAAGTGTGCAGCTTTAGGGCTGACCTATGGAGTATTGTTTTATACATTATTAAATGAAACCTCAGAGCTGACCAAGCTAAATCTACCACTTTTTCTATGAAGCGGTCTCATCGGAAGAAATTTTAATAAAAATAAATTGAGTGTGATAAGCTCATATATTAAATAGAACGATTGTTTTTTCTGTATTATTTTGTATACGGTAGTATAGAAATGAGTTGCTCACAAAATATTGGGTTTTATTATGACAAATAAACGTTCACTGAATAAAGCAGTCATAAAAATGTAACAAAATTGTTCTAAAAAAATATAAATTGATCAATTAAAATAATACATTATTAAATTAAGTGTATTTTGAATAATATAATTTTCATGTAATATAATATATTTCATGTAATACGAACCTTTTTTGAATTTCTCAGAATTTTTGTTAAGTTTAATATCTATATTCATCAATAAATACAAAAAAAACTAAATTAACATTATAAAAAGATTTATCAGATTAAAATTTGCTATTAAGTTTTTCTTTAATACTAGTATAGAATTTTCAAGAGAATACTTTTCCGCAGTAACTGATAAATCGTAAATAAGAACAGCGATTTAATTGTCAGCTGTAAGCTTGTAGATTTACAGATTGATTTCTCTTATTGTCTGTGCTCCTGAGATAATACTAAGAGGAGACTTAAGTTTTATTTTGGGAATGATAAAAGATTGGCGTGGCTATCATGATGACTGTTGAAAAGATCTATGGCATTTGTGACGTTTAAGCGAGTGGGATGCATATAGTATACTTATACTTTTATTTCCTTCATTGACGAATTCGATGATCTTGAATTCCATCCATCACTTATGTCCATGGTAAAGACGATTTGTTTAAAATAATTTTATATTATAATATTTAAGAAATCTAAAAAGATGAATAAATATCTCAGCTTCTAATGCGAATTTATGCCAAGATACAGTACATCCAATCTTTCCAATTAATGCTGATTTATCAAATCCGGCAGTAAAGGCTTGTCAAGTCAAGTTGTAATTGTATGAATATTTTGATCGAAAACTAATGAAACGTCCATCTTATCATCTGCACTTTAGTATCATAATACATTCATCAACTTTTGATATATTGCATGCTTTGCAATGGATTTTTGCAAATGGATTAATTACTGAAAGCTTCAAAAAATTAATTTGACAAATAAATTAAGTATCATCAACTATAGACTTTTATTTTGTTAAAGTATATAGTACGTTAAGTCATACACGTTATTATTACTTATCATCGATTTATTCACTGACTTACACATGAGAAGGAATAGCTAAGATTGGAAATAAAACATTGCAACTAAACGCTAAGATAGAATCGTAAACAATTACTTGATTTATTAGTTAAGCTCTAAGCATTCGGTTGAATGAGACGTGATTTTATCGTCACTGTAACGTGACAGAGGCGTCACTGTAACGATACAGTCACTGGAGTCAATGGCTCTATAATTCAGTGACAATATCTTCCCGCAGATACTTTACAACTGACGTTCACCTCATTTTCATCTCAACTTTATTTTTTCCTCTGTCAGTATTTATTATCGTCGCCGAGAGAAAAGATTCAATTTGCTCACTATTGGATATCGTTTAGTTTTTATTCAATAAAAACTTTCTCAATATTTGCAGAAAGTCGAAATTTTTTGATTATTTAAAAATATTAGAACTTGTATTTTTGAAAATAAAAAATATTATCCTATTAGCCTATTTTAATATTAGCCTATTTATCACGACCATATTTCAAAGTTAATTCTTAGAAATATGGTCGTGAACTTATTTCACATTTTCTGCTCTCTAATGCTAATCTCTGATATGGCTTGCATCACTCAAATGGTTTATATCAATAATGTGGCTTACTTTACTTATGTGGCTTATCACATTAATGTGGCTTACATCATTGATGTTGTCCACATCACTGATGTGGCTTTCATCACTGTGGCTTACATCACTGATTTAACTTGCAAAATAAATCACATCAAATCTGATATACAGAGTTCACTGCCAAGCTCAATTCATAATTTTATTTTTCGAAATTGTTTCATTAAATCTTGAATTTGATAAGTTAAAGATTTTTGAAATATGGACGAGATTAAGTATTTTAGACAAGAATAATTTTGATTCTTTTTAAATAAATGAGTTACAAATAAAGTTATCATATAATAACTTCAGTACGCAAAATAATTCGTAAAACATTATCTAGACTTTGTTTCATCAAAATTGTTCGTAATAAAAAGAATTTTTCGCTTTGGCTCTCATTGTAAGTTGTTAAAAATAGTCCACGTGCAATTCTTTTTAAAAACGTTACATTAAATAAAATATAAACGCGCATGAAAGCATAGTTCGTAGTAATCCAATAGACATAGAGTCTGGTCGCGAAAAACCCTTGGGAGCTCAAAATAGCGCCAAATTGACGCTGTGTTTCGCTGTTGACTACAGAAGCCGATATAAGGCATGTGTGTTGAACGAGTCCTAATGATGTTTGTTATGTGTCTTGAATTCGGTGGAGTAACAAATAGATGAAACAAAAAATCTGGCTTGTTTTGTGGGCAAAATATAATTTAGCACAAAAACTTATCAAATGATTCAGTAATTTAGATTTATTTATGAGATTTATGAGGTTTTACCAGTAAGTAAACATTCTTATAAATCTTTAGAAGTTATGTTACTATTCCTGATGATATAATAGCATTTTTTAAATTTCGCTTTGCTTTATACTGTATGTCTTTCACTAGGCTTGATATAAATAACTTTTTTATTATATTCTTTTTATATTTTCTAATAGTTTATTTAACCTTATTATTTTAAAATATTATTGAAAATAACCCAACATACTCTAAAATGTGTTTTCTATGATGTTTTTCAAAACGAGATAAAGCAATTTAGTTTAATGCTGCGCTAGATAAAGCACTGACAGACTACGATTATGTCATAGCTAAACATATCTAGGGAGATTTTATTAAAGTTACATTTCGGGTCTTCGCAATAATTATTAGTAAAACAGCAAGGATTAATCAAAGCGTAAGCAGAATGATTTCATGTAACGAAGGGTCCATAAACTGGTCATTACAAAAATAAATTTCGTGAATTTAATTCTGATTCTTTGCAGTAAAAGTGACACAGTAAAACAACAAAAAGTAATATAAAACAAAAAACTCAGTCAGTTGAAAGCATTTCGCTGGAGGAACGTCTCTCATTTAGACGTTTTTAATGAAGATCGTGTCCAGAGAATTTGTTGCGTCGTAAAACTTTGTAATAGCAAACTTAAACAAGTCGCTGTGAGCATAGAGATAAAAGTTAAATTTAATTAATTGTATGGTGACTTTTTATATCAATACATTAATTTTGTAACGCGAAATGATGACCTTTTAAAATCAGTAGACACTTTTTACGATGTCAGACTTCAAAAACATAACCTCACTCGTAAACAAGGGAAGTGGGATGGTTAGCAGAGAAACATTTAAATCATACTGTTTTTCAGCACTAAAAAATTGACTTCATTTACAACGGGGGCGGTTATAAACCCCACCTGACTATGCCACTTGTATTTGATAATCCTCTATTGAAAACTCAAGAACCATACACAGTTTTACAACGGGAATATATATAGATTATTTCGAATTGATAAAATAAAAACGTACCGTTTCATAGACAAAACAATACACAGCATTTATATTTCGTTGGATATCCTGCAGAAAGAAACATCAACATAGCAAGGCAATGGTCCTATACTTTGTAGAAGCAATAGATGAGATTATCTGAGAACTGGTTAGAAAGGAGAAAATGAAATAGAATGAGAATGTCCGATCCAATCACACAGTCAATCCATTGTCCATTCTAAGATTTAAATTGAAACTCGGCCTCTCAGTTACATTAGAATAAACATAATTTTACGTTTATTATATGCTGACAGACTTTCGACAGTTTATTCTTAGTGAAGAATAATTCATTAATATAATAGAAATTTCATCGTTATTTTAGGAATAATCTGTAAAGGATAAGAATACAATATCCGTGATATTGTGATTTCAACAAATGACATATATAGTATTAATTTTTTTAGAAAGTAAAGAATGTGTCACTTTTTTCTTCTCTGTAGAAGTGTTATTGATTTCTTTGGTTAACTATTCGCGAATGCTTTTACTCGATACAGTAGAAGCGACTGAGGTCGCCTTCTTTTTCGACTGCATATATCTTCGCAAAGCGACGTGCCGAAATGGCCGAGTTTGATAAATGTGCAATTCAATATTCAACCGCGCAAGATTAGCCCTGCTGGCCATCGTTGATTAACGACTGTTTCCGCAAAACTTGAAGATACTCAAGGAAATTATATTGACACTTGATGATTGACCTGTAAATTGTTAATAATTTTCTTTCAAATTAGTCCCTTGCTATCAGAGGACTAACGCGCATTCACCTATCAATCCACTGATACAATCTATAGATACCATAAATGAAAATCGTGGTATATATGTCTGAAAACTTCAAATGGATATAAAATTACTCTAAAAATACAAGGAAAATACATTTTTTAATCAAGTGCTTCATAGTTTATAGGGTATAAATCAGCAATAACATGAATGACTGATCTTGTTGTCATATAGAGTTGCGCTTTTGATCAGTAGCGCTATCATTTCTTCTAATTCAATGCGTTAATTTTATATTTCACGTAAAATCAAACAAACCAGGTTTCTCATCGGCAAAGGCGCTATGCTATGTCTATCTGATCTTTCTGATATAGAGAGTAAGTCAGGGGTGGTTTGGAGCCGGTTCGGTCCGGTTCGCCCGAACCGCTAGTTCCGTTTGGGCGAACCGTGCCGAACCGGCTTCAAAAAA
>JAQIXG010000475.1:0-32081 GCA_034700105.1 Oconnorella tubifera
TATATTATAGAGTTTTGGTTCCTCTTCGTCTCTAATATTGTACCGTAGATGTAACAGTTCTCTGTCTTCCTGTCACTCAATTCCTGCAAGCCTTCTGACTCCTTTATAAATGTATGCTGCTCAATCTTCATTATAGCTCAATTGCGATTATCGTCAGTTTTTTTTCTGCTTCAGAGATTCAAAATAAAATTATATATTAAGTTGTTTTTCTGGCAATTTTTGTCAAAAATGTCAAAATATTTATAAGAAATAACCAATCTAGAGAATTTAATGTTAGCAAACTTTTAAAGTAAAGAAAGTGTGCTGGATCTTAAATGCCAAGAACACTTGATCTCAAATGTCAAGAACAAACTATAGAAAATGTTTTGTAAATATAGCCTACTGTGGTCCTAAAAATAAACGACTATAAATAATGAAGTACATTTTAATGGAAGTGGAAAAGCAGTCCAACTATAGAAAGACATGTCAGTGTCTTTGAAGTACCCATAAAGGAAATAAATTGCTAGTAACGCTAATTTACAGCGTAATAGTAGTACTATATCATGATACATAATTAAATAAAGCAATAAGCAATGAAAATAAGTTTAATAATTTAGCACAATCAAAATAAAGACATGAGAGAACTTAACCTCATGTTTAAATATATATAGTACTGAAAAAAATTAGATGTACCGATTGTAAACTTTCTGAAATTCAGTAATTTTATCCATGTTGCAAAAAGCTTAATTTGGAGTATACACACAAAAAAGTGAAAAAGTGTTCAAGAGAGAAGGCTTAGAAGGTTTATTTTTAATCGAAAAATAAGCATGTTTGTAGCAGATTTAAAAGGTTGATCCAAAAGTACAGAAGTGTCCAAGGGAGTCTTGGAACAAGACTCATTTTTTTCTTATTGCAAATGCACTTAGATTTACAAATGCTTCCTTCTAATTTCACAAAGTTCGGAAGATATAATTAAATATATGTATGTTTGACAGACTAGGAAGTGACTATTAAGTTGCGAAAGTATTGATCACTAACTGCTTAAGAATAGACCTATTGACAAATACAACACCGAGTGTTACAAAGTAATTACGCAATATCTGATTTATAGTGCTAGTAATTTAACATTACGGATAATAAATTTTTAGCTTATTAACTTTGAAATTAAATAGTGAATTCAATTAAACTCTAGTAATAAGTTATTATTCTGAAATTATCAAATTAACAGTTAATTTTAAAAAATATTTTTGAAAGATCAACTGAATATTGAGTCTGATTGTAATACGTTTCGGCCTTATAAGCATACAATAACTGTAGGCCTAAATCTTTATATAACAAATTAAAACTATTTTTTGGATTTAAATTAACTATGAAATACAGTAATGAAGTTAAATGTAATTTTACTTCGTAACTCAATAACGCTCTAAATTAACAATGAATTAAGAAAAAAATCGCAATGAATACTCACCCATCAATAATCCATAATTATAATCCACGTGTAACAAAGTTTATACCGATTATCGTTCGAAAACTATGTAAAAAATATTATACGAAATTAGTATGATATAATTCCACAAAAAATAATTATATTAAACCGCTTCAACAGTAATAATGAAGCTAGCAATGCTAGCTACTATTAAATTAATTTCTTCGTGTGATGAAATTTTTATTAAATGATATAAATTAAATTGTTATGATACCATTATAAATGTAATAATGATAAGAACAATAGCAGCCTACATTCAAATTTACACGGACATATTTGTCAATTAAAAAAATCTATACATACTCTTCTAGTATTTGCTTTAAAATTATGTAGCCTATGAAATATCATAGCAGACAAAATATCATTATATATCGTCGTGAAAATCTATTTTAACTAACATATTGAAATGCCTAAATTCGCTTTAAAACTCGATTTATTGATTTAGCTTAATTGTTTCTTCTATTCCATACGCTCCATAAATTTCGCACCGTAATGTTTGAAGATACTTTTATGCATTAAATCAACTTTCTCGCACGTTTGATGCTAAACTCATATGAAATTATATTGATATGTTTGTTTACGCATGATTTTTTTGTTTTAATTTAAGCTATATAAATAACGGGTCTATTGGATTACGACACCGGATAGCCGTACTAGCCGTAGATTAATTGACACCATTGAGATTTAAGCAAAGAAAAAAAACACGCTGTAACCGGCCAAGCAGCCCAACTGCTGGACTGCGCCACTGGCTGCAGCAGCCCGAGCCAGAAAAGTGCTGCGCTGTCGTATTGATCTCTTGTTTACATCAAGGAAATTTTAATATTTCATATCTATTAATACTATTCTCTTAATAACTACTAAATTTAACAGATATTATTCATTACGAAACTTCAAGAATTTACTAAGCTTATATTTTTGTTATATTTTTAACGAAACATAAATTGCTAATGAAAGTTTTCAATCAAAGTTATTTATTTTGGATCAAAAATTGGACATTTTATAAGCAATGGATATATAAAAATATGCATAGTGTTAGTAACTGCTTATTTATGGTTTTTTTTATCTTGCAATAAGAATGAGTTGTGCATGGGGTACACTTTAGGTCTAATAATAATTATCAAAAACAGGCACAATTTCTAATATATTAATTAATTAAGTCAGTAATTATAAACTCGTAAGTAGACTAACTTAGTCTTACTCTTGAGAGAAAACAACGTGTTTTCAATTGCAGTTTGCGAAATAGAAGACTGCACTTTATCTACAAGCTAGAGATCGATATTCTGCAACCTCGTCGCATAGTTAACGCTTCGCCAGCCGTGAAGTACACAGACTTAATAGCATTAATTGCTATTATTATTGTTTCAGTCGACGAGAAAATTATTAGCTATGGGCATTCAGCTGCAGGGTTAGAAATTGCGAAATAGAAGAAGGTTAGAAATTGAATTTAAATGTAGCAAATGAGTATTTTACGGTCATAGGGTTTGATTGCCAAATTGTTTGAATCGTCTAGTGATAAATAAAACATTTGAGATTCTTATCGCTTAAAGAAACGCAATACAATAGTGAAACTGCATTTTTTACTATGTGCTAACTGTACCATTTTTCATCATTGATTTCTTATTTTTTTCAGATACAGTTTAATAGTATACGCAGAGTGCAGCTCGAATGTCAATCAGTCGTCTCAGTAGGGAGCTTTTTTGCCTGCAGTGCTCTGCAGCTTTATCGACTGGCTAAAGAAAGCCAGACACAGCTGCTAGCAAGACCAGTCGGCCAACAAAATCGTCACGAAGGTCATGACGTAGGATAACGCGCAATAGCTAGCAGCCTATAGCTTTGTGCAATGTAGATATAGTAGTATGGTTACATTCATTTAGATGATGTCAAAGTAAAGATGTGTAGGCCAAATACTGGCGTATGTTAAAGATTGCCCATTAACTGTACAGTGTTAGTGTTCGGCAGCATTTTGATGGGCAAACCTTGTGTTGGGTTATAAGAAGTTTTCGCTCTCAAATTAACAAAACTAAGCCTTATTTACAAAGTCATTTAAATTGTACTTGATAAGTTTTCTTTCAAGGACTAATCGCAATAAGAAAATCCTATGTATGGGTCATTTTTATCGTTATACAGTACGACATGGATGCTGTAGTATACTTTTACTCGAATTTAACGCTGAAAATGATCATTTTGACCCACCATGTAACGCTCCGTAACAGCCCACCACTAGCGTTCACTAATTCTTTGAACATTTTATTTCGTTTTGCTAAAACTGACAACATGGATGTAAACATGGGAGCCCGCTCATAGGGTCAAGAGGGGGTACTTGCCCCCCCCCCCTGGAAAATAGACATTTATTTTGTTTACACGCTACTTTTTGGCTTTTAACCAATTTCTTCGCACTAAAACACGCAGGTCCACAAAGTGCAACTCGGAGTCAAAAATTTAAAGCATGCTTTAACAAAATCACCGTGACACCGCTACAACTGATAATATAAGTGATTCACTTTATATTATTAATTATCTCTTCAGGTGGAAAAATTCATTGAAGAATAAATAACTGATTTTGTTTGGCTGGACATTTTTTTGTTTCAATTTTTTCAAATTTGACGTTAAAAAAACAAATATGATAAATACCATTGTTCTTTATTTACTGTTTTGTACTTTTCGAGCTCTTGTTGAAACTTTTATTCGTGGACCATTGTTTTGCCCCCTACTACAAAACTTTCTGTAGGCGCCCATGTCCGTATATGTATATAAATGGCTTAATTAATTTCTTTTGTTTGGTACTAAATAAACGACACATTTCATTTTAAATTTCATTTTAGTTCGATTCTCCTGATTTGTCAGCAACATAGATCTAATGTAAGTGTCATTTGATGTAATGTAACTATCAGTTCAACAAAATAAGATAGCGAAAGTTTAATATCTGAACAAAGTTTTAAGCCACCCCCATCCTCCTTTTCACATTGATAGATTTGCCACTGCTTAATTATGGTCACAATAGACAATAAGACTCGACTTTGATCTTGAAAATATTTTAAGTGGCGTAAATGTTTTTTTCGGGTGGGGTGGTGACAAGATTTTCTAAGTTTGTAACATCTTGCTATTTTTTCATGTGTCGACTTGAATAGCAGCGAATAACTAACTCTTGATAGTATTTTGTAGTTAAAGTCTGTTGACATAGATTAAGGGACTTTGGTTAGAATTTTAAAATTGTTTCCCGAAAAATACCCAACAATAAATTTAGAAGTGGGGCGAGAATAACCCCCTTGTCTCCCCCCAGGATCCTCCACTGAAAATAGCCTGAGGAGAAATTATGGCTTAAGACTGCAGTATATATTGGGCTGCAATAATAGTTAAGACACATATAAGACTGGATATAATTGCCTTATAAGGCAGTCTTGTTCCTCATGAGCCAGTGAGTAAATTTTTATTGGATTGATTTTAATTTAATAGGCTTACAGAGTAATAATAGGTCAACTTTGGGCTTGTCTAAGCCTTAAGGCAGTTGCAGTGAAGTCTCTATTGATTGCAGTCATTTACTTAAAAGTTGTCAAGCAGTGCGGACGTACTAGTAGAAGGACTACCAGACATACGACAAGACAATGGGACAACACGTGGCAATTAATCCTTGGGTTACTGAAAGACACGCTCAGGTTTGTTGATTAGATTGCAGATGGTGTAGATTACGATATAGTTTAAATAATTATATATATGGGGATTTTTGTCTAATTTTTAAAGTATTACAATGCTATGTTTATTAATAAATATTTTTATATCAGAGCTACGACAAGCCTCATTCACGTACCAGCGTTGTGAGGATTTGCACGTCATAGTACCTGATATAAAGATATTTGATAAATTAATAGTTACATTTATTAATTTTTTTCGTAGTTATATATTATATTGATTTATCAATATATTTATATCAAAGCTATTACAAGCCTCATTCACGTACCAGCGTTGTGAGGATTTGCACGTCATAGTACCTGATATAAAGATATTTGATGAATTAATAGTTCAATTTGTTATAATTTTATTAGTGGTGTTATAATTATAGTATTAGTTCATTGGTAGAATAAATATAGTTATTCAATCTTGATTCTTATAAATGATCTTAATATTTATTTATTTAATATTACATATTAAGTTTCTTGAGTTGCAGAAAACTAGTCGTGCACGATGAAAAATGATTTGAAAATGGACAGCTCGTGATAAGATGGACAGCTATTGACATAATGAACAGCTCATGTCAAGATGGACAGCTCTTGAGATAATGAACAGCTCATGTTAAGATGGATGGCTCTTGACAAAATGAACAGCTCGTGTTAAGATGGATTAAGTACCAAAACTGAGTATTACAGTGAAGGTTATTAGATGATTATGTGAAGTGATTGACTTAAAAATTTGTGTACGTATATGTATGTATTGTGTGGTATTGTGTACATTTTGTATACATATCTATTGTGTTATGTTGTGCATATTTTGTGTACATATGTATGTATTAGATATTTCTTATTACAATTTGAATTGATTATATTGTTAATACGATAATTGAATAAAATGTGTAAAAACTAAAAGTCTAAAACTGATAAAACTAAAACGATTTTTTAGCGAAATAATATTTCGCAAAAGATATAACGCATCAAATGCTTAAAATTTTAAAAGCAGATAAAATGCATAAAACGCATAAAATGCCTAAAAGCAGATAAAATGCCTAAAAACAGATGAAATGCTTAAAATATTAAAAGCGATAAAACGCTTAAAGTTAAGACACTAAAACAGTTATAAATACACGAGATATTTATAACCCCCCTCCCCTCAACGCTAACTTTGCAAAGTAGCGTTGAATCACCGAGTGTCATAAGCCAATGGCTCGGTGATCATTTTTTAACTCTGACGATGCCGGTCCCCAGCCCGGATGAAAAAGGAGGAGGGAAAAATGTTCCAACTTTATACTAATTTCAGGTATGGAAGAAGACATAGACTTGTTTATTAATCTTGGTATTGCTAACTTGATAAACCGATTTAAATCAGACACTGTCTAACATTACTTTATACTGCTGCAATGTTGTTTGATTATTATGATAATTTATTTGCTTTTATTTTAAAATATCTGACTCTTATAGGTGTTCTTATTTGCATAGTAACATTTTTTATTTGAATTATACAAGTAATGTTTGCAAGGTTTAGGTAAAGAAGAAGACCTGTACAAACTGTCTGTATTTTATTGTATTTTGTTTTTATTGTATCTGTGAAGTTTATCAGATTTTTTTGTGTTGCTTGACATTTTTGTGTACATTATTTTATATCCATACAGATTTTATTTAATTCTCAGCTATTCGTGTTTTCAATTGTGTTGATCTGTGCATGTATTTTTCTGATTGTTATATTTTAACATTTTTATTTGAAGTTGTCGCAATTTCTGAATCCATCCTGTTTAGTGTTGCATATTTTTAGATATAGAAGACAAAGATTATATTTTTATGCATGGTATATCATATTAGACCTCGATTGAATTATCGTATTTGGATGCTTCTTTATATTTATTATATTAAGTATGCGTAAAATTTTGTGCTGATGTAATTACACTTAGAAATAAAATCAAATTTGATGCTGAATTTGTAGCAATTTGTATTATTTTTGATGTATTTTTTCATACAAATAAATTGTAACCTGACGAAAGACGTGAAATAATTTAAAGAAATTAGAACAAACGATAATAACATTATTTGAGTCTTTGTTATTATAGAGTGATGGGTTTTTATTCGGTGCGAAACCGAAGAAAAACCCATCACTGTATAATAACTATTATTATATTGATCAAGAAAGGTAACTGAACCCTATCCAGAATTTACGATCAATTTGTGTATTCTGTATCTAAACCCGTATAAAAGCGTATAATTTATGTTGAAAATTTGGTATATTGTTTTGTATATCTATGTAATATTTATATGTTCATATGCGTATTTATATATTTTTAACTTTATTCATTTTAATTTAAATTAATTAAATTGTGCCTTAAGCATACAAGTATTTGTAGACGTAGTGGTAGTGGGGTAGTGGTAGTGGTAGTGGTAGTCGGGTAGTGGTAGTGGTAGCGGTAGTGGGGTAGTGATAGTCGTAGTGGTAGTGGTAGTGGCACCTACGCGGCACCGTATAAATGGTTATAGTTATACAACACTTATTGTTTACGATTACAACTTTCTTAAGTAGCATAGAGTTGTATTAAGTTGCGTTAAATTGTATCTCTAAGGCATGGTTAGTACAACAGGTACCTCGCTACAGATTATTTCGCCCAAAATATCGCAAGAGTTCATTTCGTCTACACACATTTCATCTACAGATTAAAATCATCACATGACTCGCATTAATTCGAATCACGATTTTATTAGAAAATATATATGAACCCTATTTAAATATAAGCTCAAAGTGATCACAAAATGTGTAAAATTTCAATCTGCGTTGATTAATTGCAATTGCAATTGCAAGCCAATTCTTTCAAAATTGAAATTGAGCATTCCTATAATTAATTATATTAAATCTTAACTAAATTTATTAGAAATAGCAAGATGCCATTCTGGGACAAAAAAGTAGCTGCCTTTAGTATTAACGGTAAAGATTCCAGCAGATTCGAATCAGCCAAGAAAAGTTTAACTTTTATAAAATCTAATAAATAATACTTCAAAAGTTCAATGATACACGAAAGTGATATTGTGTCCATCATCGCAGAAAACTTTACAGCACAAGATTTTTAACATTAAATCAAAAGTAAACATCGTCTAAGCCAAATGCAAAATATCGCAATTATAATATTTGAAATTATATAAAATAAAGCTAAGCATGTAGTGAAGATTCATAGTTATCGAAATAAGATTTGAGACGCGTTTTCTGCTCCACCCTGTACGTATTAAATTTTTTTATCGACATTAGCATTGTCTACAACTAATATTATAATTGCAATAAGCTTCAAAAGTCGCTATTGTATTATGTGTCCAAAATTTCATTCAAAAGCCTTTAAAATTGTCTCGGCATAACTCTCCTGCACAAATTTATATGTTGGGCCTTTATAAATAAGCTCATAAACTACAATACTGCCTGTGTATGCATGTCTTGTTGGCCTATTAAGCGTAATATCAGTATTTTTCCAACTCGCTGCATAAATACTTTAAATACTTGTTCCTACTCCGTGGTAGCACGTTGGTACTTGGTACTGATGTCACAGACTCGCACATTGTTATCAATTCAAATAGAAAATAAAAAAGCTAGAATAACTTTTAGTAACGTTTACAACGCTAATATAGAGAATGATTAATTATTATTTTAAGCCTAAACATTAGCCATAAACATAATAATAATGAATATTCTTATTATTATATAGCTGTGTACTAATTTTAGGACTACCGGCTAAGATATTTTTAGATAAACAGGCTATAAAGTGACCTTCCTCCAACATAACACTGTTATTATAATACAGCCTGTTATGTAGTTTTATATTTTATAACGGTACGATGTTCTATTGTGAGCATTTTCATATTATTTAGGGGGGGGGGGAGGGGGGAATTATGCAAAATTAACCCTCAAAAAACAAGTTGCAATTTATTGATCAAGCGTTAGTTCATATAGCATTCTGTACGTTCATTGTTACAAGCAATTTTAATACAATAAATAGTATAGAAGTGTTGTAATAGACTAGCTATTATAAGAAATTGCAATAATTACGCATGCAAAAAAGATGATAGAATACGATTAAGTTAAAATGACTCCTCGCCTCTTTTTGGGGACTTTCTGCCCCCCCCCCTCACCCGTTTTTCAAAAAGCTGAAATTACTTCATTGAATATGATTGACCAGGTAATTAAATTGTACTACAGACTATATCATATTACTACTAGCGACGATGGAGTTAGATAGACTCTACTGCAATGATCATAGTTGTAACCTATCATGGTAAAGTCTTTGATATTTGAGAATATATCACTGTTTCAGCAACGAAATATATCATTAAACGCTCATATTGTTTCTAAAATGCTCCAATTAAAAAATAAATGTAGTTACAAATAAGTGTGCGTGTGGTGGGGGGGGGGGGGAGGGAGGTATAGCTGTTAGATCGTGCGGCATGATAAACTTGCTGATGTTTAAGTCAATAATGAACTTATTTATAAAGACTGGCGAAGTCATGGATTAAATTTTTGGGAGTGGGCTATTACTACATCCCCCTCTGCTTATAACTATTTAAGAAAGTTACTGATGCCTATTTCATTCTCAACGATTACATAATTATTACTTAGCTCATTTCACATCTTTATTAAAGATAATTACAGATAAAAGGAAAAAATAAGATATATGCTGTGAAAAAAGCACTCTTATTCACCAAAAACTACAAAATAAAGTTTCGTTTATTGATATTGCTTTATGTAAACAACAATGGTCGGGCAATTGTTGAGCTTGGTCTAGCGAAACTTTTATTTATTTTTTATTATTTATTTTACGTCCTAATTTTCTTCCCCTGTCAGGATGGCTTTGACCCTGGAGGAAGAGATTCGCGTCTATTGCTCTCAGATCAGGCAACTGCAGCATATACTGAGGGATACATTGACTGTCTTCACTGAGATCAACTCTGCCAAGTGCTATATAGGCAGTAAGTGGGGAAAGTTTTTTATTTTGAAATCATTATTGCTTTGGTAAATAGAATCGTTTATTTGCGTAATTAAGTTCAATAAAATGAAAAGTGTCTATTTCGTGAGTCGACAAGTTGTAATCGTTTGTTATTTTATAAATAGTGCTTTATTTAAGTATTTATATAGAAAATGGTACTGATACTAATATTAAATCTGATTGTAACTTTATACGAACTTATTCTCTTCTGTATCATCACCAGGTTCTAAGGCAGATGGATGAATTTTATTCCAATAGAGAAAGTTATTTAATATTATTTTTCACAAAACTCATTTTCATTTAACTTCCCAGTTTTTGATATGCAGTCATTTTACAAGCTGTAGTCAATTCAAACTATTTACAGTTTTATATTCATTTATATATTCTGCACTTTTTAAGATTATTTGTTCAAATTCTGTATTTCTATTATAATAGTTATGAGGTAATATATCTCAGTGGATTCTATTAATAGCTCAGGAGTCATTCATTATCATTAGATCTGTGCACATCCAGTTTTTGATGTGCATTATATTTGACTTTGTTTTGCAATGATTCAATAGTCATATTATATAATTCACTGCATAGTTTTTTTACGCTTACACTAAGCCACGAGCAAACAAATTCATTTCAGAGCAAGCCATCACCGGTGAACTTTCCAGTGTTGAAGAAGATGAAATAAAACTAGTCGCCACCCAACCTCCTTGTCTTATTCTCTTTGGAGAAACCATGCACGCTAAAGCCGCTGTTGCCAACCGTCTTTTCCAAACAGAGGTCCTTCCTTCTCTCTCTCTCACTGAAACTCTGCCCATTAAATCAGCGCGTTGGAGAAACATCTTCTTCAGATACGGAACACGTAATCGTCTCTCGCGATTAAACGACTATCGCGGCGCTGGACATCCTCCCCAGAAAAAGGCGAGGTCGTGGGATGCTGCGGTGCCGCTCAGTGAGGTACAGATGGATGAGACGCCAGCGAGAGAGCGACACGAGGAGGGGGTGGATGTGCAGTTTAAGCATCCGTTGTTAGAAGCTGGGGCGAGAGTGACGGTTACTTGCACGTCTGGCTGTGATGCAAGATCGTTTCAGCAGATTTACGATTCATGCACGAGGGATGTTAGTCCGATTATTGTATACGCTATTTCAAACAGTCATTTCTCCGAACAGGCAAGATAGATTTTTTAATTATAATATTTTATAGCGTGATTTATAAAAACGGCCCTGACAAATTGACCTTTATTATTAATTGTATGGTTAGGGTTGAGGTTAGGATACATGTTAGGGTTATGATTGAAGTTACGGTTTGTGCCATGGTTAGTGTTAAGTTTAGGGTTAGTAGGATTAATGTTATTAAATTAATTGACTGGGATATTTTGTCAGGTTAATGTCTTTGGGGCAGTTTTAACAAGGTACCGTTGAGTAGTTATATTATAAATAGTTTATAAATTGATGAATAATTATAATGGTTATTTGAATTTAAAGTTATCAATTTACTGATGGTTTTTACGATGACAATTTTTATTAGTTTTTTGAGTAAGTTATCGTTTGTTAAATGCTATAGAAAAATGTAAATACCGTTTACAAGTATATATATATTACTTCTATTTAAATTCAGGAAGTATTGATATATAATTGGATTATTAGCGTTTTGTAATGTAAAACAATAATTAAAGTGGTTTTATAAATTATGATATAACTATATTGGTAATTGAATTGTTAGTGAATTTTAAGATAAAATGCATGTAAGTCTGGATAATTATAATTGAAATTAAACATGATATTTCATAAATATATCATTGAGTACATTTTATTGAGTTTTTTTGTAATTATTTAAAATATATTTAACTTACTGAATTCTAGAGTCAAGAAGTTGATTTGGTTTCAAATAATACATATATATTTTTTTGTATTTATTAAACATTCAGTAACATTAGTTTAAAAATGTTCCATAATCAACTATACATTTTAAGGATTCATTTTTACCTAGTGCAAAAAATTACTTTATTAATATGATGTAAAATGTCATAAAATAACTTTTTAAATAGTTATTTTTTAATTGACATTAAAGCTTTACAGACATTACAGACTTTCTATTTAAAATGTTACTTGCGAGTACTTTAGTTATAATTTACTGTACCATTTAGTAAGACAATTAATTTGATAATTACTTCCTGACATTAAAGTTAAATCATTATATTAAATTATTTCATATTTTCTTCTAACAATTCCAGGAGTTAGACTGGTTACAATTTATACGATCAAAAGCCGCTCACATTTCTATATTTTTTATCCGAGTTCCTCCCCCCCTCTCCCCCCACTCCGCTCCTCCATTGACAGACCTACTCGGACTAGAAGTTCCACTCCGAGATCAAACTGACAGCTCAAGGGTGCAGCAGTCCGATGACGTCCACACATCTCGTCAGGTTAATTCTGTCTCCTACCCAGACTCCCTCACTCTTTTAGAGCAGCTCGTTAATCTTGGCTTCCCTTGCAACATTCCCAGTGGCATCACCTCCGGGGGAGCGTCTCTTGATCGTAGACCCGTGTCTACAACCAGTCTCGACACCGACAGTGACTCTTACAGTGGAGACTGCGAGCTGCTGGAGAGTTTTGATGGTCTGGAAAGTATCGGATCGTTTGTGAGAGCGACATTGCAGAGGAGACTGGTGTCAGCTGTGTCATTGCTTTATGTCGTGCACGTTAGGTGTTTGGAGATGATGATAGCGAGAGCGTACGACATGCAATGGGACGTTATGTGTACGCCTAAGAGATTGTCATTCGCTAGGAATAAAGAGGTATGGGTTTTGATTGGGTTAAATAAATGAATTAAGAGTTAAATTAGTCTGGTAGATATTTCATTAAATCTTTTTTCGGTGTTTATAATTGCAGTGTGTTATATTATAAATTAAGTCAAGTAAACCTTTTGTTAAATCATTTTAAGTTTTTTATGATTCAAATGTGTTTTATTTCTGTCTTATAAATTTGAATTATGAATATATTTAAGTTTTGTGAATTAAAGCTGTGTTGTTATTATTATGTAAGTAGTTCTGATTGAAGTATTTCAAGTACTGTAAAAATACTGCAATTATTGCAAGCGAGTGTTGGTGGACTGTTGTTTTCTCTGTATTGCTAGGTACTGGATATTTGATTTCAGTTAAATAAAATGAGCATTTTGCTAGAATTTTTTTTATCTGGTCACCTATGTATACTTCTAAAGACTGCTAAAATGATTAATTTTACAAGAATACAGAACTTATGAACAGCAAATAACAAAAATTTAAACAAACATTTATAAAAGAATCGTCAAAAAATGTACATCGATAAATATTGAAATAAAGAAACATAATGAAATTTTTTGAAATAAATATTGATTCAATAGAAATAACAATGCGAATAGATATAGAATATATTTTTTTGACTTGTATTTAGGAAGAGCTGTATAAAGCGTTATTAGAAGTGACAAGAACTAAACAAGATGAAATAAAGCAGATGATTGCAGAGACTATTGCTTCTATGCAAGTTGAGATTGTTGACAAAGCTGCAAATCATCAATTTCACGGTAAATTTTATATATATTGTAATTTATTATCAATTTTTTTTATAAAGCTTAACATATGCATGCGACCTCTCAAAATGGCCCTGAGAATGGAACCTGACTGTTTATTCTTAGGGTTAGGGTAGGAGTTAGGATACGAGTTATGTTTAGATTTGAAGCAAGGGTTAGTGCTAGGGTTTGGGTTAAGTTTAGAGTTAGTTAGGGTTATTGAATGAATTGACGGGGCCGTTTTGTCGGGTCGGGCCTTTTTGTTGTGGTAACCATATGCATTTATTACTAAATAATGATAGTTTGTGAATACTAGCGCATATTTTTTTTATGATTCTTAATTAAGAATTAAATTTCATTGTGAATTAAATTTCATTTAATTAATGATATGAAGATTGTCAGTTTCTTAACTGATTTGCCAATAGATGTAGTTATTCCTGATTCCGGTGAGATAACATCGGCTAAAGAGTTACAACAATGTACGAGTCAAATACAAGATCTAGTTCTTTGTCAACTCAATAACGCTGTCGGCAGTCAACTGCTTGGGTCTGTTAATGTACTCAGAGATAGCTATACAGGTATGGTTTACAAACGTGTAAACTTTTTAAATATTAATTTAAAATTTTGATGTCTTAATTTTAAAATTTAAGAAATGTCATTCTTTATTAGAATGTCAGTTAGAAGTAACTTAAATGTTAATTCTATATTAATACATTATTTAATCGACTTTTATTAGATCAGATTTTCATATACATTTAGAATAAGAACAATGTTTAGTAGTGTGATTAATGAGCATGGCTTGTATTTGATTGATATTGATAGCAACTAGAGACTTAAATAGATTGGTAGATTTAATTGGATTGGATGCAATGGACTGATGCATTATATAGTAAATATCGCATTCAGAATGCAAGAAAGTTTGAAAAGCATTAGGGAAAGGTTAAAATGTAGCAAAAATATTATGTTATGAAGGAACCATATGATGGTAGAATAGTTCAAAAAAATGATTTATTAAGACTGAGATAAGATATCATTCTGATTTGGACAGTTTACTTTATTTGTTAGTGTTATGGAATTAATAATGTTATATTAAGATTAGAATTATATTATTTAGTAGCTGATGTGTTTTATTTTGGATAGGAGTATTAACTCGCTGTTTACAGTCACTTGAACAAAGAGATCTGGAGCAAAGTGAATCTCTTGCAACATCGAAAGCATTGAGAGAGGTCTGTCCATACTGGATGACTAGCATCTTTATCATTGTTATTAATATTACAATTATATTATGATTGAATTGATACAAACTGATCAAATTTGTTTACCTTGAGCAAGAATTTTGCCTAGTGTTCCTGAATATTGTGAATATATTAACATAAGAGCATACTTGGAATACATTAAAACTTCTCACAACAGAATGTATTTGCGATAAGATATCAATAAGAGACTTACACTGTCTCTTGAAGTTACATTATATTATTCTAAGTTTGATTAATTTAAGATGTTATCATTTTAATGTTATCTTATCTTAAATCTATGATCTACAGTTTAATGGGCAGATGGCTCTTACCATGAGCTACCATGCTGAAATAATATATTTATCATCATATTATCATAATTGTTATCATTATCATTGTAATCATAATATCATCAAATTCCGATTTGTCTAAGTACTCGTAACAACATTTCTACATTAAATGATTTTATTTCTAGATTTTGAATGCAGCTTATCAAGTTGAGATTACAGTAAGCACTGGAGCGTCCTTTGTAAAAAGTGTCATCGAAAAAATGAAACAGGTACATTAAAAAAATTTTTATGATAAATATATTAAATCAATGTGTCGTCATAACTAGAAGTTAAACTCATGATTAATTATAACAAAACGCAATGTCGTATTATATGAACGTTCAAGTCATAGCTGTCAATTAAAGAACCGTAACTAAAGGGTGTAGCCAGTTAAATAAATGGTGAGCAATCCGGGATTCGAACCTGGACCTATCGATTTCGAATCCAGCGCTCTAACCACTTCTCTAACGGGTCTTGATGTTATTATTCATGTTGCGGTAAATTATACCTTTAGTGTCTGAATTTTTTTTTAAAATGCTATTATGTGTTGCAAATTATGTGCTACAAGCAGACTACCCTAACCCTAACTGCTTCTTCCTTATAGTAATTAACCTGAGTTTTTGACGATTTTATAAATAAAATATTTTCCGACGCTAAAACTATATTTTATCCATTTTTGTTTGTGCTGTACAGTTAATGCAAAACGTACTTTGGCGCAGTGCCCCCAAGATTAACGCGGAATGGAAGAGAAAGGTTGCGGCTAATATGTTAGATGCTCTCAGTGAAACCAGATGTCAACGGTATTTTAAATATCTTTCAATATTTGATCTTTTACTTTCTTTTTATTACAAAATACAGAGCTGAGAAGTTAAATAGAATGTCTGATATCTGTAATAATGAGCAGGGATTAATTGAAAGCTGACTATAAGTTGAATAGTAATTGTAATAATAGTTCAATAAATGAAGTAAGTAGTTTTAATAATTTAAACATGTTACACTAAGTTGCTAGTCTAACAACTATTATTAGTTATTAGGCTAGCTAGTTGCTTATGGGTTAGGTGCACTAAGTACAATATTTGTTTTTTTTTATGATAAATAATGATATCAATTTCTGTAGGCTATATTGTCTGTTTTTGCATTGTTTTTGTATTGTTTATAACGATTTCTTTAGTGTATATATAAGAAAAAATATATAATCATGATAATCAGTACCATTTCTGAATAAATTGACACGAATTAAACAAATTGTTATTATAGGATATTATCATATGTTAAATATAATTCATCTATCAAATCTAAGATAGCAAGGCATATATTTCTTTAAATCACGAAACAAATTTAATGTTCAAATTATTATAACAACGAGTTATCAATTAATTATTTATTTAACGTAATAAAATAACTAGATATAAAGTATCAATGTTTTGATGTATCTCACAGCTTGGCTCATAGTATCTGCGCTCAAATACAAGAACGTCTCAAGAAGTCTCACTTAACGTTCGCGTCTTCATTAAAAGACCTAGAGCTGAGACACAATGATAGACTGGAGCGGACGGTTGAGCAGCGTGAGAAGGTTGCCAAGAGGTATGCTCCTCGTGTCGCGCGTCTCAGTCTGGAGAGTCGTTCACTCAAGGATCTCATTGCGCACGGTACACTTCATGATAAACTTGTATCATATTTCATGCATATTACTCGCGAGTTATACAAGAATTATATAACCCGTCTCCTTTGAAAACCTGATTTTGCAGGCTTATTTGGGTTACATGTGCTATGTTATGTTTATATATGATTTATCTACGTAACGTAATGCTTGAAATTGGAAAGATCAATTATTTTTGTTTATAGTTTGCTACAAATTATAATGGTGCAAACAGTTTATTTAGTACTGTAAGTATTCAACATATCTAATATAAATATCAAAATGTATTAACTTAATAAATGACATATACTGAATGTAATTTAATTTAATAAAAGAGATTCATTTTACGTTCTATAACTGATAAAATGCTTCTATTGTTTATCGAACATCACTTAAACCATTTGAAATAATAAATTTAATGCAATGAATTTTACTATATACAATAATTACAATAAGGATGACAATATTGCAATAAGTTCCAAAAATATAATCCCATTACAATCAGAAATTCTACTTTAGTATACCAGATGAAATAATCTGTCAAAATGTAAACTTTTGTTATTAATAAAGAGTTAAAACGGTAATTTCTATTTTAACAAAAATTCAAAAAGTTGATTTCTAGCAAATGTTTTGTGACTGCATTTGAAGGTAAGCCACGTATGGGTCAGGAAGTGGGTCGGGGTCAGTATGGTGTGGTCTACTCTTGTGACCACTGGGGAAGCTTTGGTCCTTGCGCCGTCAAGTCAGTCATTCCACCCGATGATAAACATTGGAATGATCTGGCAATGGAATTCTACTATTACAAGTAATAAAGATGCATTGTTTTTCTGTTTGTGGCTAGAAATTAGATTGTCAAGTGCTTTTAATTTAAGTTCATTAATAAAATTATCGCAAGTTTTATGATTGCATTAAAGATGGTGCAGATTTTGCAATTATTATAACTGAATTACTATATGAAAATAATGTTAGTACTGCGGATCAAAATGATGATCGTCTGTATATTTCATTGTTTTTCAATTGAATCAAATATATGTAAAGTTAGTCAAAAGGTTAGATTCAAGTTAAGCTTGTTGGCAATGTATTACAGTACATGACTCTTAGTCAATAAGTTCTAGATTGAGTCCCTCAGAATGCAATATATCACTACGTTACTAATTTAAACTATCTAGAGTTTACGAAAGTTTTCTTCCATATGTATATTATGTAAATTACTCTTTCTTGCAAAGTATAAGTTTTTCTTAAGTATATCTTGAAGCTTTATGTCTTCTACTAGTAACTTCCTTCAAAATTGCTCTTATTGTAGAGTTCTTACTATTCTTTACTCCTTCTTCTTTATAGAAACTCTTAAATTAATGTTTGACTGGTACGCTAGATATTTACCTATATGATCAATATAGGAATGTTCCTGATCATGATCGTATAGTCGCCCTGCGTGGGTCTATCATAGATTACAGTCACACAGTGGGTCATCACGCGGCTGCTTTGCTTGTTATGGACAGACTTAAATGGGACTTGTATGCAGCCATTGAACAGAGGCTTCACTGGCCTGGACGGTATAAATATTTTATCATTTAAAAAATTGTTTCAATTTAAATAAAATTGACAACACGCTTTGTATTGTAAATTTGTATACAATTTAAAGTTTTGATTAGTGAGTTTGTTTCGAAAATTAATTTCTTGTTTGGTATAAGGTATAAGGATGTAATAAGGAATGTTTTATAATATGTAGACTAATTAGTAATTGTTAATTGATATTTTTTGTGTTTATTATAATTGTCAAATGTTTTATTTTATTGCTACTAATATTTGTATTTATTCCTGCGGTGTACTAATGTATATATAACTTTATAATACATAGGGTGCATTAAATATATTCATAATTATACAATATCTATTAAAATCATGTATATCTTATGCCGTTTCTATGATTATGATTTTTCTTTAAGAAAAAAATCGAATCAAGCTTTATATATGCTCGCCCAGCCATTTCAAATGAAATATATATTTACTGTTTTTAAAGTCGGGTGCTATCTTTGCTTAATATCTACACAACGTATCACTTATGTTGTCGTTTTATGCTGATGTGACATTAAGCAGCAAACAAACTATATATTGTACTTATCAGTATTGTTTACTTGTGTAGTTTGCAAGTAGCCATTGATGTAGTGGAAGGCATTAGATTCTTACACAGTCAAGGCTTAGTTCACAGAGACGTCAAGTTAAAGAACGTTTTAGTAATAATTTATATTTCATCTTCATAACAGTTTTATTTATCTACATATAACAGTTTAAATATCTATGTTTATTATGTTATTTGTTATTCTTTTTATTTACTGTTAATATACTTTATTGATCATTTTTTGATTCCGTAATAGTAGAAATGATTTTTATCGCATTCAAAATTTACAGTTATAATAAAATGTAATTAAAATAGAATTAACGAATGTAACAAGATTATATTCTAACTGGCTGTTGGTTATGCTCTGATTTTTTTATGGATTGTTTCGCTGTGTGTTTATGGTCATCAATTTAAAACTGAGGTTCTATTTTTGAGTAGCTTTGAATCTTTTAAATCTATCTTGATGTTTAACTCGATATATTTATCCCTTATATATCTATCTCAGACATCTCTCAAATTATATTTTCAATCGTGTATAATTTAATTTGTCTTTGATTTATCAAAGATTGCAATTAGTGATTGTTTTTTTTTCACAGCTGGATGATAATAATCGCGGTAAGCTGACAGACCTTGGTTTCTGTAAGCCAGAAGCAATGATATCCTACAGTGTGGTGGGTACGCCCATACACATGGCTCCTGAGCTCTTCAGTGGTCGTTATGATCACAGCGTTGATGTCTACGCCTTTGGGATTCTCTTCTGGTACATTTGTGCTGGGACTGTACGTTTGCCGAGAAGTTTTGAAGTTTGTGCGAGTAAAGAGGTTCTCTGGATGTCAGTTAAAACTGGTCTGTTACTTATCTATGCTTGATTTGATAGTTTATAGTTAAATTTATAAGAAATTTATGATTATCAATTTTTATAATCTTTGTTGAATATGTAATGTTGAATTAGTCACCTCTTGTTAAGGATGCCATTCTTATTTGTTAAGCCTATATATAATATAGCTCTTAGATGAAAGCTAATTGATAATTTTGAAGTATTTTTTAAGAATTGATAATTCAATTACCTTATGTAAGTGTGCTACTAATTTAATAAATTCTCTAACTGCATTAAGTATTTATTTAACCACAGTTATTTATTATATTAAAGTGTAACAAATTTAAGATCATGAAACAGTCGTTTGTTTAAATTTCAACCAAGAAATAACATAGAAATTGTATTACATGGAAGGTATAAAATTTAAAAATATTTTTACGACTGAGATTTGAATCTATGAACTACTGGTTGATAGTAAGATGTTCTATCAACTGAACCATCGCATCCAGACAGGATATCATTCAAAAACACTACATTTCAACATGATGAATATTCGTTTAGGATCTGTGTAAAAATATATAATTTTATATTATTACTAAGTCCTGCTTTTGCAAAATATATTTAATAGCAAATTAATTTTGTTATTTCCAAATTTTTTCTTTTTTGGATTTTTTTTTTGACGTTACTTCAATTTCTTTTAGATTAATTTTAAATTAACAAATTAAATTCTGATTTATCTTCCATACAGGCCTACGTCCAGAAATGCCGGTCAACTGCGACGCTGATTGTTGGAAACTGATGTCACGTTGTTGGCATGGTGATGCTAACCAGCGTCCAATAGTAGGAGAAGTAGAGTCGGCGTTACGAAGCATTCTTAGTCGTTATTCTTTGTCAAATAGTAACTCTAATAATAGCATTAGTACGGAGGTTTGTGATAGAACGGGGTCTGACTCTGAAGATACGGATGATGGAGAATCATGAGTCTAGTGTCTTCTTTGTTATTTCTTATATCTGGTTACATATATTGTGGATATTGCGTGATGATAAAGTTGTAGTTTTTACAGGTTTTCAGTTACAGGCAATGTTATATGGTTACTTATAGTAGTGGAAGGATAGGATGATTTTTAGTTAAGCTATTTGATTGAATATATGAGTGATCAAGTTGAGTTTAAATTAGATGATGACATCATTTGACTGAATAAGTCTGTTTGCTTACTGGATTAGGATGAAAATGCTTAAATTAAAAGCAACTAGTTGAAGTAAATATGTTTGGTTATTTCAGAGGGGGAGAGTACAGATAGAATGTCCGGCTGGGAGGGAAGGAGAGGGGGGTAAGGTAAAATGTCTGGTAGGTGCATTATTTCTCAATAAAACATGAATAAAGTCTGTCGCGGAGATGAACTAGTGAGGAAAAAAATATCTTCAGTAAATAAAATTTAAAAATTAAATTGTTCAGAGTCTTGTGTGGAGTTAATGTTCTTAAATTTAGAAATTGGACTGATTCAGTTTAATGAGCTGTATTTGATGATGATGTGTTTAGTGCATAAAGGCTGACATTTTGATATAAGACACTATTAATGTCATACTTTTCCAAAAATTAACTGTTTTTCAAATCTTGATATTTAAATATTATTTGTAAATATAGGAGAATATAATACCTTGATGAAAATCAATTTTACTCTGCGTTTACGATATGTGTATATTAATTGTGTATAATAGAATTGGGATGATTGCATTTTTCACTTTATTCACTTTCTTTTATTTCATTTAATGCGAAGTAATTTATTGTAGTTTTTCATTCGTCATAGTTTTTAGAGGCTTGGAATGGTTGCTTTGTTCATAGATTTGCTGCTTAGTTATGGCTTTACTAGAGAGTTATATTTTTAAGTAGATCTTTGACAATTTAGTAATGTTTGAACTATGCAAGTTTATGCTATTTGATGCGAGTCTAGTATTTAATAATACAAAATATTAATGATATTTGAAATTTATTGTCCATTTTGACAAATTGCCACATGCAGTGGAGCACTTAAAGTGTCATTGTATGATTTTCTTGTGTTTCACGTTAATGATAAATTTTAGTTAAAAAAATTGGCATATTTTATTCACATTATAAACATTTTTTATGCACGCTATTCTTTAACGAGTCAAAGCTTGTTAGAGAAGTGGTTAGAGCACTGGACTTGGACCCGACAGATACATGTTCCAAGTCCGAATAGCTCATTATTTCTCTAACTTGCTGAACTCTTTAGTAAGTTGATTAAATTGACAACTATGTCTAAGACATAGATATAATATATGATATTAAACTTAACCTATAACCTATATTTATTAATTGTGCTGATTTATTTGAGAGTCTAAGTTGGGTTTATTTAGATGAGTTAAATATAAGGTGCATTAAGTTACTTTCTTCAATATCAGAATTGTATTCTAAACATTAACACAATTTATTTTGCACGTGTAATAACTGATATTGGTGACAATAGTTCACTTAATGATTAAAACAGCGACTATAGCTGTAAATATAGGGGCATAAAAACTAAGGCTTCAATTTCATTGACATTATAACCATGTAATCTTATTATTAACTGGTATATTTTAACTTTCTCAGCTCAATGTACTTGCCTTATTAGTAAATTCATTATTTTAAATGTTACAATTATAAGTTTATATAGAAATTATATAGAAAAATACAAGTATGAAATTCCTCTGTTTTGTATTCTCAGGTTTTGTGTTTTGTATCTCTATTAAAATTTTGTCTACTATGTCTTTTAAGTGAATGAAAATTAGAATATTTTTTAGATTAGGGTATGTTATGTTTGCATTTACAAATGTGTTAAAACATTCAATTTAGAGCCTAATTGTAAATTAAATAATTTAATATATTATGATACTTTTATTGGTGTAGCAATTATGGTATTTTGTTTGAATATTTTAAATTATAATATCTTATATATTTGAACAAAATTATAATATATATTTTACTGGTGATGTCTTATTTGCTAGCTATGTCTCATAATATTTCATATAGTTAAGTTACTTATTGTCAAAAAGCTTGAGAATAATGTATTTATTCTGTGAAGATGATGTATTTTGTAAGTTATACCACAGCATATAGCATTCCTTTAGAAAAGCATTCTTTTTTTAACAATAAACTATTCCTACATGATAGAACATCTACAATAGACCATATATCAGTTAACTTAATATTTATCTAAGCTTTATATAATTAAATTAAGTTGTTTTTAGGAAGTTGTGAAACTAGTGCGAAATATATACAGAATTCAATAATGTTCATATTGGTCTATTGTAGATGTTCTGTGTGTTTAGACGTAGTCATTATCAGAATTTGCATCGTGCACGGCTTAAGCATTGATTAATATTTATTAAAAATTAATCACTTGAATTATTACGTATACACAATTATGTTCCTATACTACTGCATCTATAATATCTGTTTGGCACATGTATATTTGGCCTTCAATATTTATTGCAATATGTACATGATTGTAAGATTTTCGTAAAATTGCGTATAATTGTATTTAAATTTAGATTGCATCGGATCGAAATTGATCATGCATTGATCACGTTAACTTATATTTTCTTTTGAATAAATCTGAAATCAGCGATCTCCAGTTTTCAAACAGATTATATTCCAGTGCTTTTAAATATATTCATATCGATGAATAATTTATGACTAATATCATAAATTGTTTTATAATCCTTTTTGTTGATCATCCATCTGTCTATTTATAGGTTGATTTTCAGCATTAGGGTGCATTCTTTTTTTTAGCCAAATTATATAATCAATTTTAATTGTACTACATTTGGATGTAAAGTGAATTAATTGCAATTTTGTAAACAAGTCTTTGATATTTGAAAGCTAATTTAATGTATTTAAAATTACTTTTATTGTATAATATATAATTTACTAGCTAAGCTGTAAATTTATCTAGAGTTACTAATGTTTTGCTACATTTGTATATATTTATCTAATCGTCTTGTACCAATAGTTTGTATAATGATATTTAAATAGTCCACCTGTATATAGTCTGTAGATAGTCTTGGCGTATTATAGGACACTTAATACTTTTATAGTGCTTTATTTTTCAATATGGTACGATTTTGTTAATGTTAATCACTTATTCATTCAGTGTTCAATGAAGAATATATTTTTGTAAAGATATCACAAACGTGTCATTCTGATTTTATGTTATTATTTTCTATTAAGCTGTTATTTCTAATACGATAAATGCTTAATAATTTCTTTCAATGTTTCGATATAAATTTTGCTTTCGGAATTTAATTAGTCTAAGAAAAATTGAGAGTGCTTCATTATGAACCTTTATTAAAAATAAATTCAAAGGCTGAATATGATAATTAAATTAATTATTTCTACACGGATCATAAATTAATATTTATTATGTTGAAATATAGCGCTTATGAATGAATTCTTATTATATAAAGATTACTTTGACTGATTCTTGTTATCTAGCTTAAGACATGTTGTTTAGACAGATATTATAATCTAGTAAATCAATTAGTCAGTGTTGAAATGCTTAATACTCATGTATATTTAAACAGAAATTATTTTTTATCGTAATTATTATGTATAATATTGTAATAAGTAGTTTTAATAAACTATATTATTTAATCATCTTCATTTGTAGATTAAGCTTAAATTAATTTATTATGTTATTGGATTGTCTTCACATTATACTTTGATTTATTAATATTGTGACACTTCACAATTTCTTATTGGGTGTGTTTCAAGAAACTTGCTAAATTAAATGAGTTGAATATCCGAAATTAGATGTCTAGTCTATAATATTATAGCAATTAAACTTTAAAGTATATTAATGGTTGCAGTTATAAATGGATTTTTTCTATTATGAATTGCAAATTTTGAAATCAAGTTACTTGAACTTATAAATAAGATTTAAACTTGTTTAATTTCTGAACTATTTATATCCGATTTGGTTAAATAGCGATGTATTTCGAGTCTGTCACAACGACTGTATTACAGTTATTACAAAGATATATTTTTTAGTATTAAAATAGAATAGTTTTAGTCTTGAATAGAATAATGAACCTTTATGATACAATTGATCACTAGTGACAGTGCAGATTATAGCAGTGACGGATCCAGGACTTATGGATTCGCCAATCCTCACAAAATCTAGAAACCATAAACTAGATTTTGTGCTTTAGACTGTAGAATCATAATCCATCAAGGCCTTACTGATGCAAAATTGCATAACTGAACAGACTAAATTCTCTAGTGCTTAAATTAAATTTATTTCAATATGTTCTAACACCGTCAAATTGTCATTTACAAAAAAAATTTACGGCACTAAGAATGATTTATTTTTTATTAAATTGATTGCAAAGTACTCTTAGTTTAATTTAATTTCATCAATAGAGGAATAATTATATTAGATATTTTAAAATGGTTTGTTAATGGCAGATTGATAGTTTGGGATATGATAGAAACGATTGCAAATACTATGCGCATTGATGGATTAAAAGTTTGTATGCTGAATCGCCTGTAGATATTTCAGAGATTAATCATTGTTAGAAATAATTGCGGGGAGAATAGACATTATCATTATAATTGTGATTATTTTATAGGCTTTATATATTTTAATTCTAGACTTGCACTGGAACGAACGATTTGGGATGAGCTTCTTTTGGAAATAACCAAATAAGCATTTAAAAATTTATTTCTTGTTATATTCGGCCAACCCTTTAAATCTGCCAGCATTTGATCAGTTTATGAGTTAATAATATAAGCTACAAAATCTGAATATCTAATAAAATGGTTAATTATGATCAATTCTTGTCGTTTTGTCTAAAAAATTTAATTTTAGAAACGAAACGAGAGTACAACTAGAAATTTGAGTTGACCAAAAGTCTTAAAATCAGAATCGTAAAATTGCAAAATTCCATTTTATTTTTAAGATTTTTGTAATTATTTAATTGTATTATAATTTGTTTTTAATTTTTGCTTCAGTAATTTATTTCTCGCTGAGAAATTAGGCAGGAAGGGACGATGGCGAGTCATATGGGTAATATTGCACCGAGCAGGGACACGATTTTCATCCGAGGACTCTCGGCTAAGCACCACGTCGATGCGATCAGGTTAGTTCCTGGTTAATTTGGTATAAAGTTAATCTAATTAGGGTTAGGAATAGAAATTAGGGTTGGGAATGGAAATTAGGGTTGGGAATAGAAATGAGGGTTAGGAATAGAAATTAGGGTTAAGAATAGAAATTAGGGTTAGGAATAGAAATTAGGGTTAAGAATAGAAATTAGGGTTGGGAATAGAAATTAGGGTTGGGAATAGAAATGAGGGTTAAGAATAGAAATTAGGGTTGGGAATAGAAATGAGGGTTAGGAATAGAAATTAGGGTTAAGAATAGAAATTAGGGTTAGGAATAGAAATTAGGGTTGGGAATAGAAATTAGGGTTAAGAATAGAAATTAGGGTTGGGAATAGAAATTGGGGTTAGGAATAGAAATTGGGATTAGGGTTATAACTGGGGTTAGACCAGCATAGCGGGTTGGTGGGGAATGCACATCATGCTCAGGAGCTTGGCTATGTTATGACCTGGGTCGAGTTTCTGCCGAATCTGTTTCAGCAAATTAGTCCAGCCGATTACTTTGATGTAATTTAAAGAAAGATTATGTTTTAGTTACTTTTAATTATGATATTATTAAAATTAATCTTAAAAAGTTTTAAATTCAAGCATTTCCATATTACATTATCTGTTTTTCTATAACGTTCGTCTAAGAATTTCTTTTATTGTATTATGCATTGTGAGATTTAATTACAAAAAAGATAAATATTAATAACAACGTTTTTGTATTTAAGAAAAGAATAAAATGATAATTGTATTTATAAATATAATATTGTACTGAGGCCATGAAGATCATTACTGATCCGTGATCACTGTCAGATGGTACCCTGACAAAACAGCCCTGAATACATTAACCCGACACAACAGACCTGTCAATTCATTCAATAGTTCTAACCCTAACTACTTTAAACTTAACCTAAACCCTAGCATTAACTCTTGCCTCAATGCTAAACCTAATGCATTTTCTCGCTCGAACCCTAACCCTAAGAATTACCAGTCGCAGCCATTTTGACTGGTCACGATGTCAGATTACGATGAATCGATAAATCCATTTTATTATTATTGTAATAATTATTATTACAATTATTATTATTATTATTAATTGAATTAAATATAATACGCTTATATTCTACAGGGATTTTTTCTCTCGCGATGGTTATCGAAGTACCGTTGAGTTTTTTAAAGATGACGGAAACAATCAAGTTTTTATTGCGTTGAGATTTGATTCAAAAGAGATCGCTACAGAAATCTTGGACAGGTAGACTATGTTGTATCTCGATGTTGGCTTATAAAATTGTATCTTTGTCTGCGGCAATGTATGTACAAAAGGTGATGGTGTGTGTTTATTAGCTTGTCTCGTTTATTACGTTGTATATTTAATGCAATACGCTATTTAAAATTTATATAAAGTCTGTAATTTATGCATTCTTAATTACTATTGCTTTATGTGCGCTTTGCTATATTTTTTAATTGCGAGCGTCTATAGGATGCCGGCATCTATAGGATGCCGGCATCTATAGAATGCCGGCATCTATAGAATGCCGGCATCTATAGGATGCCGGCATCTATAGGATGCTGGCGTCTATAGAATGCCGGCGTCTATAGGATGCCAGCGTCTATAGAATGCCAGCATCTATAGAATGTCAGGGTCTATAGAATGCTGGCGTCTATAGAATGCCTGAGTCTATAGGATGCCGGCATCTATAGGAGGCTGGCATCTATAGAGTGCCAGCATTTGTAGAATGCCGGCACTCTATAGAATGCCGGCATTCCATAGATTCCATCTATAGATCATCTTGCATATATCATATATACTTGTCTTACGCGTATAATTTTTTAATGATCATTATTTGAATGCTTCCTACATAGGAGATCTGAATAAATTCTATGCTTTGCTGAATTTTATTTTCGCTGAATTTGTGATTATAATAATATGATCTTCATAAAAATTATAAATTTTTTATACTCTTAATTAAAAATGTAGTTTATTAGCACATTTCAATTATAGATAATATTTAATCAGGCATTCGCTTAGATGCCTGAATTCAGTAATAAATTAATTGTGAAAGTCAAAAACGCTACTTAAGGTATTCTGTTGTTTTACTTAAGTTAGTACTGCTTTGTCTTTCTGCAAGCTGTTTATATACTTCTATAAATATATAGTATATATGCTTATATACCTTCTTGAAATATAAAGGTTCTCTTCAGTCAAGCTTAATCTTTCATCATGCACTTATTTTATTGATTTCTAGCCTAAGACCGTATTCCGATAGGATTGTTTAATTGCAGGCGTATCATTTGTGAGATGAATTAATTAGATAATAATTTATTCACTGTTTGTTGCACCTGAATATCAATGAAAATGATCATTGCCTCTCTTATAATTAAGGATCAGTGAAGTATTATATCCTTTATTTTGAAAGCATAGACAGAATCTACTTTATTTTAAATTGAAATCATACATCTGCTTCATTTAGTCTTAGTTATGGATCTATAATCTTTCTGTTGATTATTGTGAATGATTAGAATTACTTTCAATAATACAGTTATTATACAGTTATAATACAGTTGGTTATATTCAAGCAATATATAATTTCTTATTGCTGAAGCTTTGCTTATGTTGATATATCACATATTTATCTTTATCACATATTTCTTGATGTATATCGCATTAATCACATATTTATCACATAGTTATTTTGCTTATACTGTATATCATTGTGTGTGTTGTATAAGAGTATTTATTTGTTGTATAGATAATTGTTTTTATTAAATGTTGCTCAATATTTAGGACTGCCTTCTGACTCAAGGATATCCTTGATTTCATTATTTCAAAGGCAAATCCTTCAGTTTATGCGTTCATGTTTTCACTTGCACTGAGTATATTATTATACATTATCAACTTAATCAAGAATGGATTCAGTGTATGCACACTGTTGATTACTATTATATTTTATAATATTATATTTTGGGATAATAATCTTGAACTCGCAAGACTGAGAGATTGCGTTTCAATCCTTGATTTTACTGCGGGTGAGTTTATCATGTGTGTTTTTGTTCGTATATCTAGCAGCATCTTTTTTAGTGTAACGATTAATTTATTGTTGTAAGTTTAGTGATTGTAATTTTTGTAATGAAATTAGTTAATTAGTGTTTTATTTTAACATATTTGACTTATACATAAGTGTTAATTACTCTAAACACAGTGATTTATTAAATATATATGATATATTTGTATTAATTTATATATTTGTTTGTATTATTTATACAGCACTGGCTTATGAAATCTACTTTATTGGCTGTTAATTCTAATTAATGCTGAATAAAGTACAGATTAAAATCTCTGATCTTTGGACTCACTCAGTTATTAATTATTTTCACAAGTTTTTCTTCATTCTATAAATTTCTGACGACAAAGCAAGATTCATTTTCCAATGCTACTCAGTAAACTAGTCAGTTCCTGGCTTTGCATCTTCATTATTGATGTCTTTTGAAACCTGTTGGCTCACTGGAGATTATTCAAGTAGAAGGTTTCTCTGCATAGCACATTGGCAACTGAAATTTTACTTCATTTTTACGCTGATCTCAGTCTACAGTTGGAACGTGTAATTTTTTGGAGAATTTTGTATTATCTAGTTGAAACAATTGGTAGCCATTTCACGAAAGTTTTTCAAGATTTAATCAAGTAATTTATATGCAAGACTTTGTACAGGTACATTTTTTAGAATTCCGGTGTTTCAAGGTCTTATTGTCAACATTGCATTATGGTATTAAATAAAGTTGCGGAATTTATAAAATTCATGCAAATTTCTTGTTGTATTCTTGATTTACTTTTATTAACATTTATTTTTAAATATAATATTTGACATAGATTTTTGTACGATTGTTGCTCGATTGTTAAAAAGAAATGTACATATTTTGATTACGACAGTGTTTCAAGTTATTTTATTCTAAAGCTGTTTCGGGTTTAAATTTTATAGATTTATTGTAAAAAAAACTGAATTTTATTTCATTTTACTACGAGAAACTAATTAGCGAGAAATTAATTAGCGTACAATTATTTATGTGTTTGCTTCTATTTTTATTAATTTCAAATGTTGTCATATTGGCATTCCTTACTGTATTATAATTTATTTATTATTTTTGTTACTAATTGTTTGAGAATTCGAATGTGCCTGATTTAGTTTAAAACATTTTTCTATTGAACTTTTTCTGAAGTTTTTACCGTGTGAAGTTTTGTATGAAATTTTTTAGATTTTAACGAATATACTTTATATTTTTAATATAATTAAGCACTAATATAATTAGAATTTACTTAATATTATACGCTTAATATAATTTAAATATTATAAGTATTGAATAAGTATAAACTTTAACTAAACTCTATTTATTCGTTTGCTTTAAAGAATTCTTTTGTATCTAGTATCTGTGATATTACAAGTAATGGTACGTGTAACATTAAGCTTGACTTCTGTCCTGTTCTAGATATGATAATGGTCATATATTAGGTGATAGAGTCAGCATGCAATACTATAAGGATCTTAGGCGTCTCAACACTAGAGGTACATAGGGTTAAGACTTTTATATCAAGCTAGAACTTTCATATAAAGTTAAATCTTTTTTATTAACTATAGACTTATATTCAGTTAAAACTTTATATAAAGCTAGGGCTTTTATATCAACTTAAGACTATTATATCAAGCTAGGGCTTTTATATCGAGTTAAGACTTTTATATCAAGTTAAGACTTTTATATCAAGTTAAGACTTTTATATCTAGTTAAGACTTTTATATCAGGTTAAGACTTTTATATCTAGTTAAGACTTTTATTTCAAGTTAAAACTTTTATATCAAGTTAAGACTTTTATATCAGGTTAAGACTTTTATTTCAAGTTAAGACTTTTATATCAAGTGAAGTCTTTTATATTAAGCTATGACTTTTATATAGAGTTAAGACTGCTTACCACTTTAAATTTTTTATATCAAGCTAAGACTTTTATATCAAGTTAAGACTTTTATATCAGGTTAAGACTTTTATTTCAAGTTAAGACTTTTATATCAAGTTATGACTTTTATATCAAGTTAAGTCTTTTATATTAAGCTATGACTTTTATATAGAGTTAAGACTGTTTACCACTTTAAATTTTTTATATCAAGCTAAGACTTTTCTATCAAGCTAAGACTTTTATATCAAGCCAAGACTTTATATAGACATCTAAGTATCTATATCATATTTTTGATAATCAGATACGTTTCGTCGTCCCATGAATCATCGCAACGATATCTATCCCAACGATGATTCCTACCACTACCGCAGTGACAACCGCGGCAGAGATTATGGAAATCGGCGTGTTAGCGGCGGTGGCTTGTACTCTGGCAGCGGGGGTGGGGTAAGGAATCGTGTGGGAGGGGGTGGGTGGCAGGATCATCAGAGACAACCCGTCGTAGCGAGTCGACCAAGACGCTACACGCGTAGTTCGTCTCGAAGTCGCTCCGGTTCTGCGTCGTCACGTAGTGAGAGTCATAGCTCTAGTAGGAGCTCTAAAGGAGCCACTGGGAAGAATAAAAGAAGAGTTCATGTGCGTTATTTAATGATTTATTAAAGAGAAAACAAGTTTATAAGTGTTTAGTGTTTTTGATACCATATTATGTTAATTATGTAGTAATATTGGAAAGTTATTAAGAGTTTAGTAGTAGAGTATTGTGTGGACAGAAGTTTTTTTAGTTTATTATAATCAGTTTTTAAATGATAATGCAGTATTTTATCATCAGATTCATATTATATTAATCTTAAATACAGCGTAAAACTCAGAAAACTATAATTTGATAGCATCAATAAATATAGACAATATTTTATTTATTGGTTATTTATTTATTGTTAAATTGTTTATTTATTGTTTAAATGAATATTTAACTGTTTTGTCTCGCGCAGCGTTCATTATCCGGGGGAGCCAACAAGGGCCGGTCCGCCCAGCGAGCCAGACAGCGCTCAGATAAACCCCGCAGTAGCGCGTCTATAGAACGCACGATCACGCGCAGTCCAGAATCTTCCAAGAACAAGAAAAACGCAGAACTGACCCCGGAACGTAAGGTTAAGGGTCGGGATATCGCTCCACAGGAAGTAGAAATGACAGAGCCAGAGGAGGGA
>JAQIXG010000476.1:0-32068 GCA_034700105.1 Oconnorella tubifera
GATGGGAAAAGTGTATTTAGAGGTGACATTATACTAATAGAGGATGGGAAAAGTGTATTTAGAGGTGACATTATACTAATAGACGATGGGGAAAGGGCTTAAAAATAATTCGATAGTAAAAAAAAGAATTTCTTTGCAATCAAATCAGTTCCGGGTAATAGACGGCTAGAATTTTTATATATTTAAATTTATGTTTATTTCTATTTTTAATTTATTTATTTTAATATATATATTTTTAGTTAGTGTTTGTATTGTTGCTATTTAATGCATTAATCGTATAGTCGATAAATACAGTGAGCTTAGTAATGTATCCTTAATAGCGGATCCATAGATTTGTTATGTTATATTAATGACGAACAGAGGATGGTTATAGAAGTGTGATGAACCAGCTTGTAGTTGTTTATTGATAAAAACTTAAAAGTTGTAATTTCTTAGCAAATCAATTAAAAATATTATTCAGTGACAGACAGTGACTGAACTATATTGCATCAATATTCAATTGCCGCAATTATAAGTCAAAAATGGTTTTAATTTATAAAGGGATTGAATTTAATATAGGCTTCTAACTGATACCTGGGAACTAAAATCAGTTGAATATTTTCATGCATTCTTGCTCCATCAGTCCCAATGGAAAATTTATTTAGTGCATCGTGTTAAGAGACAAATGTCTACTCATTACTTGCTTTCTGGTCATGCAGCGCGTAACGGATCATTTTGTGCTGATGTGACATTAACGAGGAAATAAATTGATGTTAAATATTTTTGTAGGAGTTGAGAGAGAGAGTGTTGAGAGGGAAATACAGAATACCTTTCTACATGTCGACCGATTGCGAGAATCTTCTCAAAAAATTCTTGATTTTGAATCCTTTGAAACGCATGTCTCTGGAGGTATGTTAACACGTCTGAATGAAATTATACGCTGTTTTTCTTCTTTTATGTTATTGCTATATTTTATTATAGATAAATGCTGCTGTAAATTGTTTTGTATTATAATCTAATTTTAAACAATTTTTAATTGAGGTGTACTCAGTAATGTTTTCCCAGTGATATGTAGTTATATATTTATTGCTGGCTTTGAACTAAGGTGTGATTTGTTAGGCGTGTGGTAAATAGAAATATAGCACTTTCTGTTTAATCCATCAGCTTAATTTTGATGACACATTTTTTATATATTCATTTGTTGGAGCTTGTGATTGCACTGTGGTTAGAGCAAAATTGATAGGTCCTGAGTTTGAGTCTCTTGTGGCTTTTAGTATTATACTGACTTGCTGCACCCTTTAATGAGGCATTTTAGTTAACATCTACATCTTTGATTCATTACGAATGGATATAATGAAAAACTTTTTAAAGAAATATCAGTTTCAAGAAATGTCAATGAATTAAGTTTAAGATATTTGTAGTTAACTATATAATATATTTTAATTTAAAGTTCAATTTGAGAAGTCTGAGTTAATCTGATTGCTGTTTGCAGTCTGTTATGAATGACGTATGGATCAATGTCGGATATGAAGACAACAAGCTGACACCCTATAGACAACCTCCACAGATCATTGACAATCAACGCATAGGTTGGTCTTATATGTGACATAAATTGTAATACATGATTTTGCGTTTATTGGTAAATCTATAATCCAATCTAATGGCTATTTATTTATTTAGTCATTAATTAATGAAGTATAATTTTTTTATTGTAACTTAATGGTTGTTGATGAGTGCTTTAAAGAAAAATTACAACTGTTCATTACGGTTTTCACTGTATTTTAGAGAGAGATTCTGTCTCTGCAGTGCAATCTCTTTTTGTTGTCTCATTTAAGTATATGTTTAAAATTTTATGATTTAAACGGCATATACTTTGCTGTAATCTCATTGTTATTTTTCTTTATTCTCATTTTTTTAATGCATTATATTTTTCTGCATTGCATTGTATTTCAGTGCATTGGAATGCATGGATTGTTGATTTGTTACTTTTACTTAACGATGCATTTCATACTACTAATGATTTAGCTGTTATTGTCATTAATCATGTAGACTGAAATAGAAACAATAAAATGAAAACATTTATATGGACTGAAAAAAATCAATGATTAATGCCAATAAAAGCTAAATCATTGTTTTATTTCATTGATTTTATTCTAGTCAATAGGAATAGTCTACATGTTTCATGTTTTATTCATCATATAAATCTTGAAGTATTCCGTGATTTTAAAGCTCAGTTTTTATTATTCGGTTATGATTACAGATATCTTTGAAGCTTTTAATGATATTGTTTGTTGTAGATAAAATGGTATTGATGGGTTATGCTAGACATGAAATTGAGGAGTCGTTGGTTCAGAATAAATATGATCACATACACGCTACTTATTTACTGCTGGGTAGAAATCAATCTGAGGTTTGTTTTGAATGCAGTATTTATTGTGTAATAACTTGCTTTTAAACCATTTGGATCTTAATACTGTGTATAAATTCATTATTTAGTATAAAATATCTGTCATTATATTGAATTCATCAACAGTAATATATTCTCTGCCTTAATTGAAATTTAAGATGAAAAGCTAACAATATGAATTGTTTTTTGCTTGATCTGTTTTAATATATTAGTAAAATAAAGATTATATAATGACTGTTGATAATTTCTATTATTGAATTGCCACAAGACGTAAGTCAAATATGACATTGAAGTTCTCTTTGTTATTTTACTGAATCAGTATCTGTCATGTAGTAGCCTCTATCTACTGATTTAACATTAAACGAAACCGTAGTAAATGCAGAAATTTGAAAAGACATTTTTTCTTCAATATGAAATAACATGTTTTTGTATTTTTGATCTATACGCTTATGATATTCGCCATTTAACTTTGAATCTATTAAAATTTGACTTTGGTCAACATGATTGAATACAGACAACCAGTGTGTCTGATATATCAAGATCAGCCAGCAGTACATCAGTCAGACCTCTCTCTACAACAACGCAACCAACAAAAGTGATTCGTTCATCCACGCAACAACCAAGAACAACACACAACAACGGAGACAACGGCAACAAACAGCCGATTCAACAACAGCAACCCCCGACAGACGAGTTGCATAACAAATCTTCTTCTCTTGTTACAACAACGGTAGAGTTGGAATCAAGCGGTGCGGGAGATGCTGCCAGTGTGGTAAGTCATCCAGATATCTTGTGCTGATGTGACATTAAGCTATAAATAAAGACTGAAGTTTTTGCGATTTTTTAAGATTGGTTTTTGTTCTGCGTATGAAATTTATTGATGTTGTTCAATTATTGATGTAAGAATTATTCTTTATATATTTAAATTTCATAATATTATACAGTACATTATACCGGCTGTAAGTTACATGAATAATAAATGCAGAATAAATGTAAATAAATGATTTATTGAATCCATCATCCTTTCTTATATCTGTAATCTTATTTTATTCTTAAAACTACATGTGGTGCGTAACCAATATGGTAATTATTGTATGGAAGTATGGTGACTGATATATTAAGACTAACTCAGAGTGAAACAAGAGTTTTTGTAAAGACAAAACCCCCCTCTCCCCAGATGGTCTAATATAAATACATGTACCCCCCTAGTGGTAAAAGCTAAGGATTTTGGGAGCCTGTTTAGCTGAAATTATGCAAGGGCCATTTTTATTGCTCTTATTTCATTAGACGTCATCTGGTTATAATAACTTTGTAGCTACTGAAACGTATAGCATCAGGTTTTAATCCAATTTAAGAATCTGTAAAATATGGGTAGAATCTGTAAAATATGTGTAGAATCTGTACATATGTGTAGAATCTGTACATATACAGATTGCATGGAATTGGCCATGAAAGCAATGTCAACCAAGATATGATTAAAGATTCATTTTAACCTAAATAAAGGGACAAAAAACATAGCTAAGAAATGTTTTGTGCAATTACAGACCAGCACTAGTTTGATTGCTGGTAGAGCTGTACCACTGAAGTCAGGTAATGGTAGAAATAGTTTGCCTCATAACACTGAAGACACTTGTAAGATTATACCCTCTCCTATAGTGAAACGTTCACAGAGCAATGCTACACCTACAACAGTCGAACTCAGAAAGTTTGTGGATTTTTATTTTATTTAACATAAATAGCTTGACTGATCAATTGCAATCTTTTATTTCATACAGCTACTAGTAGAAACCTATAGCTATTACTTGAAACTATATGAAGCGAATAGAATATTCCAATATCTCGGGGCCGTTTTGGGTTACAATATACAGTTTATTAAATAAAATAAAATAATTTACTGATTAACATTGTTATCAATTTTAATACTTGTAATTTTTTAGTATTTTTGTCAATATTTTAGAGGCACCCCAGTGCAAGCCAGCCCTTCCTCTGTAACAATCAGATCTAGATTTATTCGAGGCATCAGGGCCCGCACAACGATCCATGGGACGGGTCGCCCGACAGATGACCGCAGTGACAAAGATGATCACGCAGGCGTTGAGTCGATCGAACCCATGGTGCTAACTAGAACTGCACGCATGTCTTTCTTTGATAAACTGTCATCTAAGTTCAGCAAGAAGTGAGCTCTTAGTTGATTATTATAAAAAATCTATCAATGATTTATAAACAGTTATGATCAGTGTAATATTACTTCCAGGATTCATTTTAGTTTTATGTATTATTCTATTCCGGAATGAATCATTTTACTTATAGTTAGTTCTGGTTCCTACAAATCTTTTTACTTATAGTTTTACTTCCAGAAATCAAATCATTTTACTTCCATTTATAGTTCTTCAATTCAAATCATTCTACTTCTACTTCCAATTTTAGTTGCAATTTTTAAAATGATAATTAGAACTTATAACTCATAATGAAAGTTTAAAATTGTTACTAAATTGTAAGTCATTACGTTAGGCAGCATGTTACTACGAATATACAACGTTTGCCCCACTTGCCAGATATTTGACCCCCCAACAGACGTTTGTCCCCCCGAAAATGTAAATGGACATTTGCCCCCCCTAACGAATTATTTATGTGTTAAATAACGGTATATATGTACTTATGTACATTTGTTTGTATGAACTTATATATGTACGTATATATATATATATATATATATATATATATACCTCTGTATGTATGTGCGTGCGTTCGTACATACATACACACGCATTCAAATGTTGGACGCGGGGGTGGAGCAAACTTTTGGGGAGCAAATGTCCAGGAGAAAATGTCATGGGAGAAAATCTCCGGAGGGGCAAATGCTCATTACGACTTATTTGTCATGACAGTGTCACGAGTCAATGATGATGACATGAGGTCATCGGACAGAATACCCCCCAGACATAACCCCAACAGGTCATAATCCCCCGGACAAAATCCCCCATGGAGGGATTATGTCCGGGGGATTTTGTCCTTTAGGAGATTATATCCGGGAGGGTGTTGTCCTGGGGGGATTGTGTCCAGGGGGTTCTGTCCCTGGAGGTTTATGTTCGGGGGGGGATTATGTCTTATATTCTGACATGAGCATATATTGTTAACTAAAAACTGATATAGAATCAAACTTGTATTCAAATGAAGGCCTATACAATTTCGCTATTGAGTTTTTTTGTCTTTTTGCTTAATTAAAGACCCTCGTCTGCAGTGATTTTTGTTCATATAATTAATGCAACTTGTCTGCATATAACCATTCTCTAATGGATTTTTAAAAGTATATAAATATAACAAAGCATTATATAGCTGATCTGAAATTGATCTTTAACACCAATTTTAAGGAAGGGTTAGGATTAAGGCTTAGCTTAATCTTCATCCTAACCCAAACCATAAATTTTAAAAACCATCGTAGACAAAATGTTCACTAGTTTGATACAATCGCAGAAAATTAATTGAAGAAATGGAAACATGCGATTGAGTTTATAGAATGTCTATACTGTATTACTAGAGCTAGATTATAGAGATAAGAAATAATAATCTATCATATAATGAGATGCGACTCAAGCCAATGTGACACCAGTCACTAGTGCTTTGACTCGACATTGACTAGCGCACTGACTCGATTTGCTTAATCAAACGACTATGTAACTTAATTCAAGCACGTTAGTCCATTGAGGAGAATACGTGTCACAGAGTTGCAGCGGACTAAACAAATAATTGTACCTGTACCAGGGTAGACTTACTTGCCGCAGCCTCCTTTAAGAAACCTGCGGCAAATTTGAAAAGATCTACAAATTTGCTCTAGCTGCAAACCGCTGCTAGTTTTGTCTGAAGCTCTAACTTGAAACTTTAGAGAAATAATATCTAATGCATATGATATATTAACATTTATGTTATGTTAATATTTAATCATTTGTACAACTTAATGGTTTTAATATTGGCGTAATTAGAATTGCAATTAAAATTCACTTCATTTTTACCAATTGTTTTGTTTATTTTTTAATTTTTCCGCAGTCGAACGCGCTTGCTACGTCGTTCAACTCGTGAACCTCGCGCTGGATCCGTTTGCATCCCGGAGGACGCTGACGTTGAGCTACCTGGAGAGTCAGGAGAGGCGTCATCAGCGCGTCATCATCATCGTATCGAGCTGAACGCTCGCGACAAGAGCGCAGCAGCGACTGATCCTATCAAACCCCGTTCACTGCGCTTCACTTGGAACATGAAGACGACTAGCACGCTTGATCCACACGAGATGATGTCACGTATACGTCGCGCACTGGATGCTAATCAATGCGACTACGAGCTACGTCATTGTTTTCTGCTGATTTGCGTTCACGGAAACGCTAGCACTGATAGCGTCGTTCAGTGGGAGATGGAGGTATGTAAGCTGCCGAGGCTGTCACTGAATGGAGTGAGGTTTAAGAGAATCAGTGGGTCGTCTATTGGGTATAAGAATATAGCGGCAAAGATTGCTGGTGATTTACATCTTTGAGAGAGAGGTGAGGGAGAGAGATGGGGGGAGAGGGAGGGAGAGAGAGGGGAGGGAGGGAGAGGGAGAGAGGGAAAGGAAGATGGGGATAGTTGGAGAGAAGGAGGTAGATAGGAAGAGGGAGTAAGGGAGACAAAGGGAGGGAAAGAAACAAAAGGTAGAGAAAGAGAAGGAGAGGGAGGGAGAGAAAAATCAAAGATAGAGGGAGTGGGAGGGAGAGAGAAAGAGGCTGATTCACGCTCGCTTGCAATATGATGGCATGGCATATGTCTCATTAAATATCCGTCTTAGTTTAAATATTTTATATTATTAGATCAAACATTGCTTCTTCTTTATTATATGATCTTTGTGCTAGCATCTCCTTTTATCACTCATTTGTGTTGAGTGGATTGGCTGAAACATTTCTACTAGTAATTATCAAGTATTTTATTAAAAAGATTGTTATTTGTAAGCTGCTGGTATATGCTTAACTAAAATTATAATTATTATTGTTGTTATAAGTAGCAGGGTTAGAGGCATTGGTATCATTTTTAATGGCAAGCAAGTAATTGTTATGGTGTATTCTAACTGCTTGACTTTATACTTTTAAGTTATAAGCCGCTGTGTAATATGATTTGTACACTGTATTTTATGTTCTGGAAGTTAAATTGCATTAATCTTCTTTATTACATATCACAGACAGCAAGAATTATCTATCTAGTACTGGTATTCCATCTGTTCAATAAGACTATTCTGTGATATATATTGTGAGCTAAGTTTTTAAAAACTCAATGGCAGAACATTCGTAACACAGTACACTAAACTATTTGTCGTTGTGAATGACAGAAGAATATAAATTTTAATATTTTTTATTTCCAATGGAAATACAGAGATAAATTAATGTGTTGCATATTATAGAATAAAGAAATCACAACAGGATGTAGTTTAGATTTAAATTCCTCTCTTTATTTCCTACTCCGCTCAATTGTAAGATTTATATATCATCATTTATATATTCTGTATTTACATGGACTGGAATGGAATTATTGATACTATTTTGCGTAATGTAATAGATTTTTCGCATTATAGATAAATAATTTCTGTGAGATTTATAAAAATTCATAAGCTAACAATCTACGAATTGTTCAGATTAAAAACATGTTTTAATGTCTAGATTGTGGAAAATGAGCTTTTATATTTTGTGCAATATTCAATGTATACGATTTAAGTCGGTAACTTTCCAGCTTATTATTTTTGATACGCAAGCTAGCTTAGAAGTTTAATGCCTAAGATATATTTTTAAATCGGCAACTAACCAGTGTATACAATTTCTCAACTGTTTATTTGTACAATTGAAGTGTAAAAATAAAATGCAAATGCAAAAATAGTGTAAAATATAACTATTAAATAACGTGTTAAGTAACTGCATTTAAAAAAGTAAAAATTTAATTACCGCTAAGTGTGCAAGTATAGGTAATAATTCAAATTATAAAGTTTAATTGCAATTTTAAATTATATCAAATATCTGTTTTAACAATGATGATACGATCTATTTTATGCCCATTGAACCGGCAGGGGTCTCGCAATTAAAGAGAATATAAACTTGTTGTCCATTTTCTACATACTTGCGTCAGATAATTTAAGATCTTTTAGTATTATCGTGAGTTAAAAACAGCACTTTATATAATAAGAACTGCTGAGTAAACCTAGGAGGTTATGACGACTAAGAGTTGAATTCTGTTCTTCGATGCTAGAGGCTCGCATGCTACCACTAGACCATTTTTTTAAATTTATTTAAACAATATTAATTTGATAACTAATAATAACTAATAACAAAATTATACAATTCTTCCCATTTAATATAATTTGAGTAAATTTCCACAAAGTAGATATTTGAGATGTAGACAGTTAGAATATAGACATTAGAGTTGTTTTATTAATAAATGCATTACAATTATTAATTAATTTTATATATATGCTGTTCATTTTGAACTATATTGAAATCTCGCTTTATTTATTGCGCAGAATAGAAATGTAGAGCAATCTCCTTTTCCTCTCTTTCAGGTATTCAGTTGCCCAATGTACATTTCGCTAAGTGAATATTTAGAAATTCGATATATTAATCTCATTTATATGTTTTTGAATCTAAACGTCGCTGTATGATAATAGATTTGACAAAAGATAGACAGTTTAATTTATCACTGACTGACTAGTATCAATGCAAAGTTGCAGTCGTATCAGTTGAGAATGATGTCCTATCGAAATAGAACACACGACATATTTCCCATCTAGTGAAACACACTATTGAAACACACTAGTGAAACACTATAGTGAAAACACACACACTGATGATTAACATCATCAGTACATTGTAAATTGACAATGCTTCAAGTTTAATTGCTGTCCAATTATTAACATCTGTTTTGTCTTCTGAACTCAACGCAACCTTTGTATCTTTTTGCTGATTAATGCGCTTTGTTTTATATATTAGATGCATAATTGTAAATGAATACGTCCATAGCTAATGCTTTCTACTGCATACTTATCAATGTTTTGAGTAGATATTTGATTATTTTAAGTAGCTATTTAATTATAATAGTTGAAAAGTTATAAATAGTTATTATAACTATTATAACTTATTATAATTATAATAGTTATTATAACTATTATAATTATTTAATTATAATAGTTGAAAAGTATCTGTTTTATTGAAGAATATTGTTGTCATGTATTGATGACCTCACTGATTCAAAGATGTAAGTTTTCATAATTTTGTGAGTCTTCAGCATTTCATCAATTTGGTTAGATTTGACAAATTACAAAGTTTGCGATTGCTATTTTTTGGAAAATCAGGAAATATATTCTTTGATTCTCTTCATTGTTTGAAACATTTGATGAATGATAAGTCAAGATGACGATCATTAAACTATAGATTATAACTCTCTATGTAATCATAATGTGTATGGATTGACTACAGTGCATGCAAATTTTTTGTTGTATTTACAAGTTTCAAATTATGAAATTTGAACGATATATTATTAATATATAATAATATATCAATGCAAGAAACTTTCTAGATAGATTGCATGACTGCGTTTTGTTCTTTGAAAAGCTTTGCTTATTATTCATAATCACTTTGATCACTGAAATCATTTGATAGATTAATTGTGCATTTGTGTACTGTAGAGAAACTGATGTATTTATGTAATGTATTGTTATTGCATCAGCTTACTAGTTGAATTGTATGCCCGCTGCAGAAATCTTTATTGCCTGTATGATTGATATTTAACTCTTTGTTATATTCACTTAAATGGATTTGATGCTTACATATGTTATTTACGCTAGTTTTATTTTAGTTGATTAATTAAATATTGCTTAATTTTTTTCAGAGTTCTTTATAAACAATATAGATATTTGTGTAAAAATAAACACACACGTATTGTGGCAATTACTATTTTATCTAAAAGAATAAATCGTATATTTAGTAATAAAAAATATAAATATGTTAATTAATGATTAATTATAGCTGAACTTCAATCCATTGTATTAATATTCAATTACAATGTACACTGCAGTTCTAAGTTAATAGAAAACTTCACAGCAGTGAAAATTTAGATATTTGGAAAGCTCAGAGTTTGGTCATTCAAATTATTTATTCAAACTATTTAATATTATTGCAATATAATTTTCTGCTCAAATTCCTTCGCCTAGTAATTATGCAGAGTTAAGATTTAAACAATTAACAATTTTATTTACTAGTTATACAAAGATCATGAGATGGATATTTCCAGTTTAATTTCACAGTCCATTTCATAGTCACAATGAAATAATAATGAAAATCTTAATACATACTTAATAAATATCATCGGTAAACATAAACTGTACACTCTACATTATAATACAACTGATTATGCAATTATAATATACTATAATCTCTGCGTATATATTTTTGAGTCAAAAAAACCAAAATTAAATCAAGTCGTACATATTAAACTGAACAGAGTGCCCATCCATTAGTATTTATACAAAAATCTGGCAAAAACTTTACCACTATCCCATCCCAAAATGCATAGAAATTATACACTCCCTACCCCTACACCTATATAAATCTTTCAACACTCCCTACCCCTACACCTACATACATCTTTCGACACACCCGTTTCAATCCTTTTATTCCAATAAATTAACTAACTTCTATCCCATAGAATGAGAATATTAATTCATGCAGAAAATATTAAAGCAAGTTTAAAAGTCAATAATTAAATTAAACAAGCTCAATTGTAACTTTTTTGAATGTTACTGTCGATGAATTATTATCTAGATTTAATCCACCCCCCCGCCCCCTTTTAATGGATGGCCATTGAACAAAAATAAGCATTCAAGAATACCTGATCTTAGCATGGAAGAAAATATTAAGTTCCTATCGTATAGAATTGACTCGCCCACTAGTGAACTTGTTCTTTTCAGTTACACAAAACTTTTATATTAAAAGATTTTCTTAAATATCCGCTTTTTTCTGAGTGCCAGTTTCTCAGTAAGCGATTCGACTCCTCGCAGCAAATGGATCATAAATAAATCACTTTTATTGAATTAATCAAATGTTTGTAGCCTAACATCACATCAGCACAAATATTTTGTGCATGTGCAGAGATCAAGTGATAAAGCACTCGGCTATTAACAAGGTAACTTTCCTTGAAGATGACTGCTTTCAAGTTTGAAGCGATTTCGTTCCTGAATGGATAAGTACAATCAATCACATAAATATTACAAATATCAGTGTAAAACATTAACTTATCTCTAATAGTACTAAACTTGTACTTAACTGCTCTGATAGTACTAAAATTTAAAAATACTGAAATAAAATTTGATGACGCCAAGACTAAAGTTGTGATTATTGTTTAACAAAAAATGTATTAATAATAATAAATATTTACATTCAATTGTATGTTGAACAGCACAGTTCCTTTGTTCCAATTATAGAGACTCTTCAAGTAAGAAATTTCAGTTGTTAACATGTTTAAAAGAATGACAGAGATGCTTGAAAACATAAACTTAGAAACTTATAACAATAAAATTCATAAAAATACTTCCAGTAAAATGTATTCTGTATTCTACAAAAGTTTTCTGTATTATATATAATTTCAAATTCATACAAAAATTACATATTCTATGCAACAATTTCAATCCAAATTTTTGCTCTCTGTAAACTTAACTGCAAACAACAATAAGATATGAGAATGTAAGAAATTGCAATTTAAGAAAATTGGGAACTCTAAAATCATTATTTATAACAAGTTAAACATTATGCAAATTAAATGAAAATTCAAAAGTCTCTGATCAGCGCTTTGCTTACTAATAAATAGATGTTATACCATAAATATTGCACTTAGCAATTCAACAACATAATACACATTAAATATACATGTACTTGATAACAGAAAGTATACTTGTTAATGAAATTACATATAAATATTTGTACACTTTCATAAAGTAAATAAAAAATTTGTGCTAAACAGCTTCTGAAATCTGCAGTAATGTGTTGATTAAATATGTTTTCTGTAGCAGAAATTATTAAAGCAGTTGACTACAATCATCCCGATCAAACTCCAATCAAATAAAAGTAGATGAATAAAATTAGTTTAATAGTCTACTATTATTAGTGACCACTGAAACTATTAAAATGTGCTCATATTATAAAAAATATTAGTATCATCATCGTATTAGAAAAAAATTAGAAACTTTTAGACAGTCTAGCTTATAATGAATAATAATGGCTTATAATAGCTTATTATTATAATGAATCTTAAGGGAATGAAAATGTTATGTGCATAATATCATATAAATCATTTTACGTGGCACTTTATTAACAGGTTTAAAGTTGAACCTTTTATGACATAAAATTGACTTATATTTATGACGATAAAGTTAACATTAACGTTTTTGACCTATATTGTATTATAATTCATGGTTTAAATACTGATACTGCGTTAATTATCGAATCCTACTACTTACGTTTTGTAATAATTATTTTTTAACATAAAACTCAATAATTTTGATTCACTGAAAATTAAATTTGTTCCATACTGATGTTAATCCACAAATTTAATCCTAATTGGAATTAGATATCAAACTTTTCTGATATTAAAAACATAAATAATCACTAAAGTTCATAAATTGTTACTTTATTTGATATCAAATAAAAAGAAAAACTTAAATGTATATAACAATAGACTATAGGCTACTCAACTACTCAATCCTGGTATTAGATAAAATGTTCAAATCATAAAACATAAAAAACCTTATCTTAGAGTCCCACAACTTGATAAACATAAACATTAATTAAAAAAACATCCTCCTAAAGTTATTTTAACGAACGTCATAGCATAATCTAGTTTTATATTCTTTTTAAAACTGATTTGAAATCATTCAGAGTTTTTAAATGAAAGAACAAAATGCAAAAGTTTACTTTTTCTACTCGAAATAAACTGTTCTCTGACATCTTATATTTCTAAGGAATGAAACCAAAATTCTCAAAATCATTCAAATTTCTACAGTTAAAAATAACAATTTAAATCTCTGAAAGCCAAGGTCCCCCCCCCAGTAATGCCTACTAAATAAAATATCCATAAACAAAATGAATGTATAAGCTACAATGCTTATTGAAAATCTTTTAACAATTATACAATAACGTAATAATTAAAACACCAAAGTTCTAATTACTGGCAGAAAATATTCTTCAAAATTCAGCTAAATCATTTAGACTGTATATTTAACTAGCAATCTGATTCACTATGCTTGTTCATCCACTATGCTTATTCATTTACTATGCTCAGAAAGCATATTGAATCCTTGCTTGATGAGTAATTACAGAACATAGCATGTAACTGTAATTATTGTAATAGTTAGGATATGGGTTGGGATTAAAGTTAAGGTTAGTGCTATGGTTAGGATAAGTTTAGGGTTGATTAGGGTTATTATATGATTTAAAGCGGTCATTTTTCGGGTTTACTTATTTCGGGATCGTTTTGTCTGAGTATCGTAATTACTAATTACAACGGTACACAGTTAAAACCTAGGACAATTAGATTCATATTATTCAAGTCAAACATCTCAATAATTAATGCATTACAAGAACAATGCCTCAGATGAACATCAAATCACTAATGAGAGATTTATTACACAAACTTATCAGTAATTAATAATGATTGAAATATATCATCTCAATTCTTGAATAAATTTTAATACAGATGAAGTTGTATCTGTAAATATAACAATAGTCACTCTAAAATTATACTGCTTTTGAAAACTATCGCTAATAAAGTAACACCGGTTTAACTTTACTATAAGAAAGGCAATGAATTATACCTAGTATCATAGAGATACAAATCATTACTAAATCGTACATTTTTTTTAACTAAACAATTATATTCAACACAATCGGATTTGTCATAAATCATATTTTATTTTCTAAAATTACAACAACAATTATATTAATAATCATATCGCCAAGCCAAGTTTCAATAATCATAAACTAAGCATAAAGAAATGTTCTACTACTTTAAATAGATTGTAAATAAAAAAAATCTAAGTTGTACTTTTGGATTACTGTTCGACAATGACGCCTCAGATATAGCTTTTGGTTTAAACTAAAGGCTGCGTATCAATTACAAAACTTAAAACAGATTCCTGTTCCCGAAGGCAATAATACCAATATAAACGTTAAACAAAAAACTTAAAATAGATACAATATAATAATCTTAAATATAAATAAATCTAAATGCCACTCCTAATATATACAAAGTTCCTAATTCAAAAAACTCTTAATGATTGTATAACATTCCGTTCCATCTGCATCTACAAAATCTTTCCTAACCCTCATTTTAAGCGATGACGGCATTTTATCGTGCGTCACACTTGACGATGACGCTCCTCTCTGGTCACTGCCGTACAACTGACGCAACCTACGCACTAAGTTCTCATCACGATCCCCTTTTCGACGTTTTCTTTTACGATGCTCAACTCCTAAATCTAGCGTCGAAAGAGGACTAGCGGAATGAGAATCATTTAAATGTATGGAAATGTCGTCGTTTGAATTTAGAAACGATTGATTTAGTTCAAACGTTTCATCGGAATCGAATGGAATACAAATGGAGCATTCCGGAGTGTCAACTCCGTCCCTAAATATCTGAACAGTTTCGCAACGCGTTATGTTAGCGACGTTAACAACGCGTTTAGAGGAAGAACTATAATGTGAATCATTAAGAAATCCTGCATCTAGCAAGTCCATTGCGTGGTCATTTACATTTGAACGAGTTTGAAATACTGAATCAGTATCGTCATCATCGACACTGGGAATTAAATCACAAGACAAACTATTATTAGAATCAGACACAGCGATATCTTGTGTATTAAAAACGTTGTTTTTATCACAAGTTTTAGTCAAAGGTTCCGATCTTTTCAGCTTGGATCGATTTATTTGAACAATGATTCTCGGTTGCCAGGACACAGACGTAGAATCTACCACATCACTAGTAACAGTAACAAAATCATCGATACTATTAACGACATTCTGTTTTAATTCATTAGAATCACAACTAAACTGAGCTAAATTGCCACAATTTTCATTTGATTCACTAATATCAATCGCACCATTGTTACTAACATTAGTTTCAAATTCATGTTCAAGTAACGACTCATTGTTCTCTGATTTTAATCTCTGTCTAGTTCTAAATTTCAACGCAACTTGTGATCTAAATACCGTTTCAGTATTTAACGCTCCATTTACCGCCACTGATCTCTTTTTAATTCTAGCTTTACCAGAATTTATAACACAAGGCCTTCGCGATTTCTTCAAAGCCACCTGACGAACGTTCTGCCGAATAGCAAATTTTTTAATATCAACTTTCGCTCGTTCGGGAAGCACAATCTTTGTCTTTTGAGAATTTATAAATGTCTGTCCACCTCTACAAACTTCATCAGTTTCTTGCTTGTTGCAAATCTTGGAAGACTTTTGATCGTTTTTGTTGGCAGAGCCGCGATGCAGCCGATATAGCCGAGTTTTGACGGCTCTGTTGCAATCATGGCCACCGCGACACATTTCAACGCGGGGTGACAGACTAAAGTGAGCGTCTAGTCGTTTTAAGCAGTCGTATGAAGTACTGTGATCCCATTTCTATAATAAAAGATCTAACTGTAGATAAATTTTAAGTAATACAATGAAACGGTAATTAATAACTGAGAGATGCGTTTTGTGATATCTTCACTTTTTATGATATATTTTACTTATTTTGTAATATCTTCTAGAAATTTTTATATTATAAGCACTTATTCCGCTTATACTATATAATATTATAAGCAAAACAAACATATAATTACAACGCAGAATAATGAGGCCATTATGCAATAGTAACGTAGGTTGAAAACCTAACAAAGAAAAAATATCATTTGTGAAGGAAGTCACAGATGTACCGGTAGCTTGTTAAAGGGTGCAGCGAGTGTTAGCCAATCATTGCAAACAACACTGAAACTCAAACCTAAAGCTATTGATTTCAAGTCCACCACCTCTTCGCAAGAGATATAAAAGTATTGTAATAATAAACGGTTTCACAACAACTAGTCGATAGACTTTTAGTCTATCTAAAACACTAATCCATTGACAACATTTGATCTACCAAAATTTGGTCTATCCTAACCCTAACCATAATCAAAAACCTAGCTCTAATCCTAAACTCATAGTAGACCAAATGTCAGTAACATAGTTTTGTAGATCAAAAGTCTGTACACAATTATTGTGTGATATAAAAAATGATTAATATATTATTTTTCTTACTCAATAAATACCAAAGTTTAAATTAGCTATGTTATAACAGATGTCCACAAACCTTAGGCGACTGACTATCTCTTTGATAAAACAGTAAATAAGCTTCTGCGTTTAATACTTGCGACAGTGTAGCCTTACGAACCTGCGTTAAATAACAAACTTATGATAATTGCATGAAAATATGAAATATGAAAATCTGAAGTTCAAATACTTCAAATGTTAAACAAGACTTAATTATTATTAAAAACTTTTAAGATACATTCAGAAAATAATCAATTTTATATTAGATCAATTTATAAAATTGATATAATATGAAAGTAATATTTATTATAATATTATATAATAAAAAGAAATCTTTATTATAATATTATATCAGAAGTAATATTTATATTTCAACTACCATCTGTATTTTTAGAAATCTAAACCATTTGATTCAAAATTCTATCATTATTCTATTATATTATTTTATTCTAAATAGTAAGCATAAAACTATTTAGCAATAAATAGTAATAAAAACTCATTATCAAGCCTTGACTGACTGACTATGCAAATAATCAATCTCTAATTCTGTAAATAAACAAATATTATTAACTAAAAAATTTAGCAACCAACCATCTGATCATTAAGACAATACCAGTTTGTGCCACCCAATGCCCTTACATAGCAGTAGTAATGCCCAGATGACGTGCTCTGACCTTCATGTACTAGTACTGCGTATAAAGTATACATCATAGCGACACTATCAACCGGTCTGTCAGTCACTACGTCGCTAGATGTCGCTGCATTTAATGTCTGTCCAGTAATTTGGCTAAAACTTGACTTATTTTCAATGTCGCTAATCAGACAGTCATCGACATCAGCCAATCTTCCAATAGCGTTCTTAATGTCGAGTATTTTCTTACAAGATTTAACGTCTGAGTATTCAATACCAAGCGTCGAGTCTAAACGATTCAAACACACATCAAACGTCTCGCTATTGTTTGATGGCGCGTAAATCAACTCGTCGACGTCGTCTTTCATAAAATGACGAGATGTATTGGCAAAATCGATATTGCCACCCAGCACTTGAGTCGATTCTTTCTTTTCAGCAACTGAATCAGTCACACACGAGGGAGAAAGTTGAAACAGGGCATCAGTAACTAAAGCACTATCACTTACGTTTGATGATAACTTTCGAAGTTCGTCCTTATTATTACAAAAATTATCCCATGAATTTTCCACAATATTTTTATTTACAATTGTATCGGTAAATGATTGATTTTTCGTAATAACTGATTTAGAAGGAAAAACTTGACAGGAATTGACTGCATTGAATTCTTTGTTTAACTCATCCGAGTCACTGATCTGATTGTTATCTAAATCATCAACACTCATATACGGCTGGACATCCAAATGTTCCGGGAATATTATATGTTGAGTAACTTTACCACCGAGTATACCATACCTGGTAATGGATACAAACATTCGCCTTAAAGAAGTATATAATATTTAGTCATCAAAATAATATTTGAACATTAGGCTAGAGAAATACAAACAGCACAAATGCTTTTTTGTTCTTTTACTTATTGCCAAATTTACAGTTAGAATAGAAAAAGAAATTTATGACAAATCATCTTAGAACAAACAGACAAAATTGAGCTAAAACACAAATCAAGTTTTGAATGAATACTTGGAATCTTCTAATGCAATCTACTAAATATTATTTTTTCAGGATTTTTGATGCAAGCATATATCATTTAAACCAATTAGTGAACTTAACAGAAAATATATCCAAATAATATACAATTTAATCAAAAATACTAACAACATAACAAACAAAAGATGTTATAATTTATAAAAAAATCATTATCTAACTGCAGTACTAAAGTGACAACGATGACAAGATGATTTGATACATCACAGTTTTATAGTAAACCTTTTCAGTTGAATATTCAGCACAGCAGGCAAGTGATGCAAAGTCAGATGTTTCTCAGCTCTCACTTTTCTACGACATCTAATGTAAAATATTTCAACGTATTTTTAAAATATCTCAATGCAACGAAAATCACAAAATAAACTTTAGTTTAGTTCATTCAAAGTTTTTTTTAAAGTATACATCGTTTTCATTTTAATTAATTTAATAAGCTTATAAACTTTCCTCTAAACTTGATTTAAACAAGCAAATTTAATGAACCTTGTACAGTAGTAAGCGTTATCACTGTCTAAAGTCTCTGACTGAACAAATTTATTCAAAGCGTTTTGTAAAGTGGAAGAGTTCCTCACATCTAGACTCAAATCAAGGAATGGATCAAAAGTATTCGACCTCCAATCGCACTCCAAACATGATACTGCATGAACAAAGAAACGTTTCAGTATTAAATTACTGAAATCACTATTCTGAACTATATTTACACATCAAATGTCATATAAATCTTAGTACTAAAACTATACAATTGTTCTGATAGTTCGCTTGATTTTGATTCTCATTAGTAGATCTAGTTAAAATAGATAGTATATCATAACAAAGAGTCTTGCTATATGTTCTTTATTTCATCAAATAAGTAGCAGTCATAAATCAAATAACATTCAACTAGAACTAGACAGTAAAACAACACAAAACAGTACTATTAAACTTGATATAGATTAATAGTACTGACAACCAACATAAACTACAAAGACGACTGTAAGTAAATAAACTGATAAATAATTACTGTAAATAAACAAAATCATGAGGTGTTGTTATAGATGTATTTCATAACGATGCCTTAATCATAAAAAAAAAAAATTGTATAAGTACAACATCTACACTAGCCTTGACTGCGTAGATGCCCAGCAAAGATGTCATTTATGACAGACTTAGAAACTTTCACTTTATCGCTACTACTACTACCGCTAGTACCATTCTCAGTACTAGGAGTATATGGAGTACTTTCACTAGTATTAGTGCAAGTAGTACTAGTATCAGACGGAGTATTGGATTCGTTGTTGAGATGTATCTGATGTCCACTGATACATGACTTGTGTAACGCGTCGACTAGATATCGCAAGAACTCGTGAGCATCCTCTTGACGGCCCCAACGCATGTGACGTGCGACCACTAGAGTAGAAATAAATAAAACAAATACAGATAAAAAACAAGTAAAAAAACAAATAAATAAAAATAGTAATTTAATATATAGTTTGAAGCTGTAGGTACAGAACAAGCGTATAAAATAATATTCATTTCAGAACTACAAAACGCATAGACAGTTTAAACTGATTGTAATTTCCTAATGACATTTGTATCAATTAATAGTTAGATGAAGAGATATGAGATCTTTACGAAATAAAATAAACGTACATTTAAGTTTCTGCAGCATGGAATGAGGTTGAACAACACCGTAAGGTTTAGACAAACATTGTCTTATATGCTCATCCAGTTCACACACAAGACAAACGCCAGTAACACGACAATCTGAAAATAAAAGATTTATTTAAAAATTTTATTTAATACATCTTTATATAAAATTTCTAGAGAGTCCGCTCTCAAAATTGCCACGATTTGATTTATTGGCTTTTTATAACAAAAAATGAACATTGCGAGAACAATGAGATACAATATTGTAACTTTAAACAGAGACAAGCAATTAGTTCTAAGACAAACAATTAGTTATAAATTAACTAAAATCAACAAATTAGTTCAAAAATCAATTTCACAACACTAAAACTTGTGTTATGAAATTGATTTTAGATAATTGCTTATCTCTGTTTCAACATTAACATCGCAAATCCATTTATGAAGCAAATGTTGTGAGCGGATACCGAGTACAAAAAATTAAAGTTAATTATAAATATAAGTATATCGCCCTAACTGACAGGTATTTCAAAAGAGAAAGCATTATGCGACTACAACACTTACTCTTACTGCTTGTATCAGATTGAAGTAAATATTGCAGCAGAGGCATCGTATAAGTCAAGCATTGTATCGTTGCATTCACAAAACAAGTATTTCCAAGATTCTGTAAACCAGCTCCGATTTCCAAAGAGAAAGAATCCACTGCACGATTAGATCCAGTCTTATCCTGTGATTCATCGCAACAAGATGGATCTGTAGATCCTTCGTGCTGATTCACTCGATTATTAGTCAAGGAATCGTTCAATCGTTTAGCTTTGCATTCAACTTGAGTACTGGATCTCATTCTATGGATAACATCCTTCTGCAAGCACTGTTCACTGGATGCATCGGTAAGTTTGACGCATCCTTGTAAATCCATCACATCCACAAAACAATCCACACAGCTAAGTTGGATACTTTTAGTTGATGAACACGGATCTAAAGCTTGGCTCGAAGCAATCCATGATAAATCGTTAGATGATTTATCTGGTAGAATTTTAGGATTGTAACTTTGCATAGCTTTATTCATTGTATCGTTTTGATCTGAGTACGATACAAACTACATGATTCTTTTTGAGATCATTAAAGAAATGTATCACCGGAAATGAGACTTTATTAAGACATCCATGTCACACATTTAAACGTCACGATTCTCGGTGATAATATAACTGATATCGCACAGAATCATGGCTTTATTTTAAAACTCTCAATCAACAAGTTCATAACGATTTATGATCTAAATGAAAAATATTTCAATAGAATATTTTATTTCAATACCAGAAATTATAGTGTAGTTATAATATAATTATTATTACTATCAATTCATCGAAAAATTGTAACTCAATAAACAATCCTGACTGAATTTTAATATCTATTCCCATAATAAGCGCTGAATCGTTCAAATTTCACGCCAGTGAGAGGGATTAAGAAAATATTACAAGTTCACACGAGATTTATTTTCACTTCTGTATTAACAAAGCGGAAGGAGAAATAAAACATAAAGCTAATTATCCTAATACGTATAATATTGACAATTAATCATAAATAACGCCTAATTAATAACAAAATTAATAAGACGTTAATATTAAGAGTTGGACACGCCTCCGCGTAAAGGGGCGGTTCCCTCTGTCTGCCTAATTTATTTTACCTAATTTTCATTTTTATTTAAGTTTTTTATTTCGTAAAAAACGAAAGCAAAATAAATAATATAGCCGATAAATAAAATCTAATCTGCGCACAAAAGTTTTTATAATTATTTATATCTTTATATTCACTGATGAAATAAAAGCCGTGTAGCCAATGAGATAACGGGATATGAAAATGTAGTCAAGAAAATATCAGTATGATAGAATTTCGTAATGCAAAATGTTTCCGATCCCTGATCATTTTAATTCCACATCTCATTCTCGAATCTTAATCTCTTTCAAGTTTTTTTTTCAAGTTTACACATCTAATTGTACTATTTTATATGTAAACATAGAATTATAAGTTTCTAGAATTATTATCTAAAAACTTATTAAATTCAACTATTTTGTCTTATTCGTCCGTTAAATATTCAGGTAAAATCTATTTTAAAAAACTTATTTAAAACGCATTAAAGACTTCAGAAGCGCTAGTATTGGAATGTTTGAGTAGAACTAGATATCAATAATTTATGGTGCTTTTTAAAAGTTGAATTTTAACTAATCGAATGGCATCATTAAGGAAATCTATAATTGATTCCATTTAGTCTTTCTACTTTTATCCAGAAATTCTTGTAGTACAAATATTTTGATATTCATATTTTGTAGTACAATTTTGTGTACAAGGAGCAAGCTTAAGCAATTACCTATAAATTTACTTTTTTAATTGATTTTACTTTGATGCATTACTTATAAAATATAATGATTCAAATAAATGGCAAAAAATCACCGATTCACTAGTTAATTAGTAGTTAATTTCAGTTTTAAAATAAATTCCAACAAAATATATAATCTGTGATTTTGTAATTGGTTCTTTAAAATGTAATAAATATAAATAAATAAAATATAAAATAAAATATAAAATAAAATAATACCACAAATTAATTAAATAAATTTGATTTAATATTTAACGAGTAGATAATTATTCGATTTATTTTCATGAAAATTTAATGAAATTTAATGACACTTTATTCATTTTATTTGATAAGATATTTTTATCGAAATAAACGGGATGGACTAATTATTGCATCTCAAAATAAATCTAACCCTAGCCCTAACTTTTCTATATTTTATTGCTGTGGTTTTTTTATAGGCATGCGGGATTAATTTTAAGGAATAAAAATTTCGATAGATTTTTTAACAGGAATTATAAAGAATAGTAATATCCAGACGATTGATATACGATTTATTGGACGACTGACAAATTCCTAAATAGTTTCCCTGTTCCGTCTGTCTGTCTGGATGCGCGTAACGGTTAAATATGATGCCTGGCTACAGACTATTGCCTGTAGCTGAGTTTACCCTGCAGCGAGGCCCAGGTCAGCTTCGATTGTACTTAACTGTCTGCAGTCTATTATCTATATCCAGACACGGGGGGAGGCATGGCGGCAAATCAATTTCTTACGATACAAATAGGCTGCTAAATAAAAATTGGTAGTTTATAAGAAAACTGAGACACATTATTAATTACAATTTGATATTTCCGTGCATGGCACGGGTTAATTCACTAGTAATTAAAATACTAATCCAGAGTATTTGAGTGATTGATATATTTCACATGGATTTTTACCAAATCTATTGACTCATTATAACTAGTTATTGACCTATACGTGTTGTATGATTCAGTAGGAATATTTTGTATAGATTTACTAGTCATTAGCTTGTTCTTTAGTTTGCTAAGCATTGTGCATTTAACCAAACTTTTAATAACTATCAAATAACTATTATATAATGCAACAGTGGACTATTGTTATAAGGGTTCAAAGTTGCAATTATGAAACTGTCAGATAGACTTTTATCAGAAATTATATCTCCAGTACCATCTATAGGTCTAATTGTAAGCAATATAATTCTAATAATTGTATGACATTATTGCTGAATCCTGAATAGATCATGTTAATCTTTACAGTATAATGATATATCAGTAGTCCAGAATGTCAATCGTCTGGCAGGCTAATTTTACATTAAAAATTGTCAGTAAGAATAGTATTTCTCTAATGTTAAATAAACTAAATCTTCTTAAGAATATTAGTATTGGAAAGTGCAATCATTACCATCGTGATTTTATTGGAAGCCAAGAATTGAAACTGTGAATTTAAAAAGAAAAGTACTTTAAATAATTTTTATTTTTTAATGCAGTGAGCTTTGAGGTAGAATTTAAATAATTGATCATATTCTTCAAAATTTTTCTTTTACTTCAGTGCCATATAATGAAAAAGAATCATATTTGTTGAATTGTTTCTATTTAGATATAGCAAGTGAGCAAGTGAATATAGTATTAGTTAGTGCTGCATCCTTTGACATGAAAATTGAATGTAAATATTGACTAGAAAACTACATTTGAAGCAAGAAAATGGAAAAGAAATTGTTAAAAAAGTTTGAAGAAATGAGTGAAGATGAGAGAGCTAAGCTGAAAGAATTTCTTAAGGAGAAAAATAAAATGTAAGTTGCTTAATTCAAGTTGAATGATTTACTTTCAGATATTATTTGGATTAAATATTAGTTATATTAAGCATTGAATGCTTTTACATTAATGTTAGCCTATCAAAAGTGATAGTCAAAGCATACTGCAGTGACTAGTGCGTCTGATTTGCTTGTTCTAGAAGTAAGGATGATGTTAAACTGGATTGGATGTACAAGGGGGACAAGACTGATGCAGAGGAATACCTGACAGGTCGGAGGATAGACAAGGCAGTCACCGCAGAGCTGGTTGAGGAAACACTCAAGAGTGGTAATTGATTATTTGTTGGTTAATGTCACATCAGCACTAAGGGTTATTTACAAAGTGATTCTATTTTTAAAACATTAATATTTAAATTGTTATCAGATACATGTGATATAAAAGCATACTGATTGTGTATACTGACATCAATGTTATGAAATCAGTATGCAGAAATGAGAGTACTTGATCTGTAACATATTCTAAAAAGTAATCTACATGTCTCCAGACAAGTGACGAGTTATTGCATCTCAAACTTAGTAGTAGTAGTTGTAGTATAAAGTAGTATTATGCTTTATATTACGTTTAACTGTATTAAAATAAATTAATGCAATCTTATTCTTCTCATATCTGCCTCGTCTGTTTATTGTCTCTATATTATCATTTATTTTTGTTTCTATTCTATTTCTTGTTTTGTTCTTTATTATTTCTTATCTCTCTCATCTGTTTTCTTGTTTTTTTCCTATTTGTTGCTTTGTCTTATTACTTTCTCATTTATTTATTACTTTTCTATCCTGCTAGACATTCTCTTTAAGTTTAGTGATTGTCTGTTCTTCTGTCAGATGCTCCTGGCGCAAGTTTTGCTGAGGTCATCAATCGTAGATCAGACATTGACATGCAGGTTAAGATGAGAGAGGATCCTTTGTATGCTATCAGGTAGCATAGACTTCTGCATTGCTAGTTAAAATATTAACTTGTTTCTAACTGTCATGTGTTTTTATCACACTGGGCGTTATATTGTGTGGAGTCTTGACTGTTCAAAAGTTCATGTACAAAATGATTGTTTGCCCATGCATTATGGTGCTGAAATATCATTTCTTTGTTCTGAATAGTCATAGACATATATATATATATATTTGGTATAATCCTATTGTGTTTGTTAATTGATGTAAAATATGCCCTAACCCTAATTCTAATCTTAATTATAATTAGCGCACCAGCAGTCGAAGTGTTTAATTATAGTCTATTAAATACCGTTGATGTAGGTTAAATTTATTTAAAATTAGGTTAGATTTATCTTGTATACTGAATAAATTGAATAATTTTTCTGGTGTGATAGATAAATGACAGAATTAAAGGAATTAAATTGCAGTAAACTTTATTTATGACTTTTTGTTTCTCTTACATCAGAAAAAAGGAAGAAGAAGCCAAGAGAAAGCTGCTAGAGAATCCTATCAAAATGAAACAACTGCAAAAAGTGGTTAGCAATTGTTTTTGAATGATTTAGCTGTTATTAGATAATCCTAAGATAACAGTTTCACTTAGAATATTAAAGTAGTTCGATCTTTTATTGTACTTATACATCAAGGAAAATTATTTACTGGATTGTGTTAAAAGTGCGCAGTGTTTATTCATCTACTGATTATTCTGCTTATAACAGGTCATTAAATAGTCTTTTTATGCTGATGTGACATTACTTGACTAATAGTGACAGTTTATAATAATTATACAGATGTATAATTATTATAAAAAGATTAATGATACAGTCTCTTTATCTATTTGTTTTGTGATAATGCAATTAGTATGATAATGCAAGACACAATACTGTGTTCATATTTAGCTGGATATAGTGTAGTTTTTTATACTTATATCTTATTTGTTTAGATAGAAGAACAGAAGTCGAGACAAAAGAGTAAGATGAAGAAAACGAAGAAAATAAAGAAATCTAAGAAGCAGAAAAGGAAGAAATCAAAAGAATCGTCATCTAGTGATGAAGATGAAGATGACGAGTTACTTCAGAAATATCTCGCTATCATTGAGAAAAAGAAACAAACTATAAACGCAACTGTAGCGCGTTCAGACAGTCGGACAAAAAATAGCAAAATGAGTGAAACTGTTGATAGAATGAGAGAACAGTTGAAAGAAGGAATAAATGAGAGAGATGATCGAGAGAGAGAACGTGAGAGAAAGAATTATAGGAAAAACGATGACATAAGAGATGTAAGTTCACATCGATTGACGGATGGAGAAAGAAATGAAAGAAAAGAAGATTTAAATAGAGAAAGATTATCAGGGAAAGATGGTAGGAGGGATAGAATGGAAGTTATAGGAGAAGAGAGAGCGAGAGATCGAAGAAGAAATGAAGATAGAGAGAAAGAAAGATCCTTAAATGAAGATAGAGAAAGAAAAAGAGATAGATCTTTAAATAAAGATAGAGAGAGAGATAGATCTGCGGATAATGAAGATATTTCTAGAAGCAATCATTCCAGAGATGATAGATCAAAGAATAGAGAACCTCGTTATTCCAAGGACGTTAAACATAAACGTAAAAATGAGAATAAATCCCGATCACGTAGTGAGGAAGAAAATGTTTCATCAATGCGAAAGAAAAGTCGAGACAAAAAAAGACAAAGCGGTTCGTCAGAAATTGAGTTATCAAGTTTAAGGGACGCAGCAATATCATCAAGAACTAAAGACGCTGAGTCGAAAAATACTCGGATTTTAAATTCTAGGGACAATTCTTATGAATCTGAACAAACATTACCGGATGTTTCTCTGAAAAGATCAAATTCTAGCGAAGAAAATGATAAGAAAAAGAAGAAAAAGAAGAAACGTCGTGATTCGGTGTCGAATGAACGTGAGATGATATCAAGTGATGTAGAACCTGAGAGAAGAGCGACACCTCCGTTGGGTTACGGGTTGATACTTAGTGCTAGAGCGTCGGCTGTGACACGCACAAGGTCACCGGTAGAAGTGTCGACAGTGAAGGAAGAGGGAAAGATGGCGGCAGTGACGGAAGATAAAAAGAAACTGCCGGAAAAGGAGATTAAAAGGTTTATAATGCGGGGGTTAAAATTATTTTATAGACATTGTTTAATTAAAAGTTGAGCAGATTATTTGAATTCAGACAGTAATAGTATTAGAATTAGATATTGAGTAGATTAATGTAAGTTATGAGAATTAAAATGGCCAGTTATCTCTTTATTAATATTTCTTGGTTTATTTTATGGATATATAAGATTCAAATATGCAAGATTTTGTTTACATGCTACATTTCATACTGTCACATCAGCATGTAAAGAATATTTACTGAGACACTGATTGAATTATTTAGTATCAATATTCCGTCACTACAACATAATGACAAAGATGATGTAGTGTACTTAGCTTATATAAACCAAGTGATGAGCCAACCCTTGGCTCTTAACACAGTATATTAATTAAGTGACAGATTACTAATTAAGATTATTAGAAGGTTGTCTTGTTCATAAATCTCTCTTTCTGTCTCCTGTTTCGTAGAAAACTAACATCAAAAGAGATGGAGAAGAAGCGTGAAGAGATGATGAAGTTTGCACGTGAAAGAGATGAACAACGTGAATCTAATGTGAAGCGTTATCGTGATGAAGATGAATGTGATGTTAAAGAGTCTGAGAAGGAACGTAAACTATCAGCAGAGTTTGTCAAGTACGTTAAATGTTGTCATTTCTTTTTTATAAGCCAACACACTGGGCTTCCGTCAAAAGATATTATCCCTCTAGAGATCCAATATCACCTCAGGTCAAAGCCACCCAGGGGCTAATATACCCCCTACATACAGGATCATATTTGGTTTTATTGATTTCTCAAGTAAAATCTTGTATTTGAGAATTCAATGACATGATTTTGCAATCACATTTAATCCTTTTTCCTTGACGACGATATTCCCCATGTCATTGTCCCACTGGTTAATACCTCCACATGCATGTCATATACCATGGCTAATATCATTTGATCATTTTATACCATGGCTATTACACACAAAGGTCTGTCTCACAATGGTTGCTATCCCTCTAGAAGTATCCCAGAAGAATATCATCTTTCGGGATATAATTTTGAGAAACAAATAAAAGTATATATTAAACGTAACGCTGATGAATTGCTGATGAATTGAGGGTTATAAGTGTTTATTTATATCGATAATTTGAATTTAAAAATTACTTTTATGAAAGTTTTCTTCAATTTATATCACATTGTTCTACTCTTTTAATATAGCAATCCAATAATAGTTTATACAATATACACAATGTACACTGTAGCTACAAAATTTAATAGTATGCTAACTTTGCGCAATTTACAGCTACTGGTATTTAATTATTTATATAATAATGCAATTACAACAAAATACGTTGTATTTAAGAAATCAATGACGTAATAATGTTGATGATTACTGCGTTTCTATTACAGACCAATGATGATGCAGCACGCATCAGAGTTGTCAGTAGAAGATAGAATCAAACGCAACAAATACAACGTGCAACGGACGCCAGCTGCACTGGATAAGAATTTTGCAAAACGATAATACAGACAGTAATGTTTGAGAAGTTGCCAACTGTTTTTTATATATGCTGGATCGCTTTTGCAATGTATCTGATGTTTTGGACTGGATCAAGGAATCAGTTTATTTAGATATCGTGATAAATAATTAATTGAGATAATTAATAGAGCTTTGATATGATGGAAATCTTGACATAGCATTAATAATTACAATTAACTTGGTATTGTAGTAAAATAGCCCTGTAAGAATAATAATGGTAAGTCATTCAATGACTGTAGTAATATTTAAATGCAGTTTGTGGGTTTTTATCATTTGATCTGTAATGTTTAAACATACGAGTGAGTATGCTTTTACTGACAGTGAACTTGATATTAAAAATATATGCTTATGACTGTTTAGTAAGCCGATTTAAATCTGCTCTTTTTATCTGTATACTGCAATGCCGTGCGAAGTTCCGCACTGTTGAGAATAAAATGATAATTTAAAAATATTGTTCAAGTACTCGTTGAAAGAAATTAATTTTGTTCACTGAAAAAGCTGGTATAAAATGTCTGTTTTTATTTTTTTAAGTTAATTATAACATTGAAGGTATATTTTCTTCTCAAATCAACAGTAGGTATATTGTATGCATCTATTCTAGTCTATCATGATTGTATGGATTCTAACTTAATGCAGGTAAAAATAAATCATAAAAAATAACTCGAGAAATGTTATAATGCAAAACTTGTGAATATATTTATAGCAACATAGTTAATAAATTAACAATTTAAGCAAATGGTGAGTTTAATATTTAGAACTTTTTAGATACAATATTGGTAAGTCTACAGGTTCAGTAAATGAATATCAATGCATGCATAAAAAAAACATCAAAAGCACATAAATTTGGAATGCATAGAGATATCAAATTTCACTTTACATGAGATTTAGTAAAGCAGTTATTTTTAGCGTCGTTATCATATTTTTACTAAAAGATTATTTTTATATACATCTTATTTTGAAAGTCTTTTGTGAATTAAGAATGAATTGACATCATAAGCAACTTGTTGTAAACTTTGTTACCCAAGGAATGATTGTCCTGTCGCCTCGGACCTCTACTGAATAATGTGAAAATAATATTGATGAATTATTTTATCATAGTCATGAATAGAACATTGTGAAAAAATCTAATCAATTACATACAAATCATTATGGCTTCTGAATTCATCTCAAAATTGCTGTGAGAAAAACTCAGATTGATCCGATAAAAAGAATATTAATCGATTCAATAACACACACTTTGCTTATTTTATATATGACTATGTGGCTTCTAAAGACATTAATCTAAAATGAATGGAAATGAAATGAAATGAATGGAAATGAAAAAGTTGAAAAAATGTGACCTATAAATAATATTAAATTTAATTTAAAAATTAATTAAATTTAACTTAAAAATTAACTGCATTGTGCTGTAGATAAATTACAGTATCAATAATTAATAATTGCAATATCAAAACAAGCGATTAAATCGTATTTCAACTTTATAACATGAAATAAATAACTGCGAAGAAATAATAAGCATCAAAGTATAACGTAATAAAATATAAAATATAATATCAATGAATCGTTTAAGAATAGTTATCAGAAACTTTGAACACAACATAGCAAAGCGTTATCAATTAAATTTATATATATATCTTGGTTATGAATATCCAGGGTGCCTTAAAGAGGTCTCTGCTAATCAGTTATAATTGAGTATTATTATTACGGAACTCAGAAATTAACGTTTTAAATATTTCTCGTTGCTTTAAGATGATTATTTAAACTATTTTACGCAAAGAAACATTTGTTAAAATAATTAATATCATTTCTCTGTATTAGAGAGTTGTTATATAAAATAAGTAAATATTACGCAACAATTATTATACATAAAATATTACATTTATGAGAGCAAATAACAAGCATGAGAGCAACTCATATACCATTTGATGAGATGCTTAGCATTTTTGAAGCAACTGTCAAGTCGTTAACAAAGCTGCAACAAATATAAAATGTTAACCTTGGAAAAAAATTATACCACCGATATAAAAGTTAGTTAGAACTCCAACTTACAATTTAATAAAAAATACAAAAATATAGTTAGTATTTTTACTGTCACCACTAGATTGAAAACTATGGTAAATTTTAAAAAATAAATGCGTTTGTTGATTAAAATCGGAAGCATTAATACTCAACTCTTCAAAAGCAATCCAAAAATGAAGAAACACAAATACTTTAGAATTTAAAAATTGTGTTCTCTATTGGAATTTGTCCATTTTTTTCATCATATCTCTGAAATACCAAAATGAAGTTTAACATACCAAATCAAATGAATATCAGATGCAGGCACATGATGATAGCTGCATCGCTCAACTTTTCACATTGTTTCTCATGATCCAACTCATAAACGAAAGTTTTTTCTCAGTGTACGGTGGGTAGCGAACTCTGGAACACAGAAATATTTGATAACTGGCTTGTTCCTTGATTAATTTCACAAAAGACTAGTGACACGTTATGAAAAGGTTGGATAGAAATCAAGTAATGAACACTTGGTTCTTAATACCATGCACTAAGTAAATTTGCTTCAAGAATGACAATGCAAGAATATATAACGTTCAAATCAATTTTTATTCATGAAAAAGCAAACCTAGTAGATTACGCGGAACAAAATTTAATAGTAAAATAAACCGATGATATCACTTTGATAAAGTCACGAGCTTACGCTACACCGGTTAGACTTTTTATGCCAAAATAAACAGACACCAAAGTTTGACTCTAAAGGTTTCTCAATCATTATTATAAGAAGACAAAAGTTGAAGTTAAGCTAAGTGGGACTCAATATAAAAAGATGTTAAACTCAATAACTATATTAAAGATTAAAATGACATCAAAGATTTAACTTCAGAATTAATTATCCAGTCAAGACATGCGGCTAGTTAGCGATATATTATGAGCCGCATCAATTGGGAATTCAACCCCGGGATGTTTAGAGTCGGAGTAAATTCAAAACTGTATTTTATAGAAATCCCGTTGGCCTAACTCACTCATTGGCTTTTTCCAAAGACAGACTGCGAATCAGACACGATCGTTTATGTGAGAAAGTATCAAAGGAATACTTTCCATGATAGGCTCCCATGCCACTAGAACCAACACCACCAAATGGTAGAGTAGGCACTACACAAAATGTGATAAGGCATATTAGAAAATATTATAATCAACATAGTTTTACATTCAGTGTAATTGATCGACTAATCGTATCGTATTGTATCGTATACTGTACTTCTAACGCACCGTACGTTGTCAGATACCTGACAATTCCGAGGTGCGGTATGGGTACAGTC